>ML400056.1:0-15471 GCA_005239525.1 Nicotiana knightiana | reverse complement strand
TAATGCACATAAAATGTAAGGTATATCACATGTTAAACTATGCAATTTAGTCTCGCATCAAGATACTACTCAAATAATACAGCTATAGCATGATGTGAACCTAAGTCTATCCGGACAATAACATGAATGTAGCTACGTACGGGCTCTCGTCCCCTCGCGCGTACGTAGCCCCCACAACAAGTAACGCACACCAAATATATCACCTAGGGGTAATTTTCCCCTAAGAGTTAGACAGGAGACTTACCTCGTCTCAAAGCTCACTTTCCGGTCCAAAATTTGTGCTTTCAATCCTCAACTCGGAGCCAAACAACCCGAAGCTCTTGATGATGATGGAACCCCTTCTCAAAATGCTCTCAAAAATTCCCTAGGTCCAAGTGGGAAATGAGGAAAATGGGCTAAGTCTCGGAATAAAAAAACCCTTGGCTCCAGTCGCATTTGCAACAGGGGGTTCGCAAATGCGACCCCTGACAGAGTTGGCCCACATCGCAAATGCGATACAAAGTTCGCAAATGCGAACTTTGCAGGCCTTGCAAAAGCGACCCAATTGTCGCAAATGTGATCCATTCCCTCAGCAACCCAGGTTCGCAAAAGCAAACAACACCTCGCAAATGTGATGGTCGCATTTGCGACCAAAACATCATAATTGCGATCACACCAGAACCAACAATCCTACTTCTTAACAAAACACTCTGAAGCTACTATGAAACTCACCCGAGCCGTCGGGGCTCCAAACCAAATACCTACACAAGTCTAAAAACATAACACGAACTTGCCTGAGGCGTCAAATCGCGTCAAACAACGCTAAAACCATGAATCACACTCCAATTCAAGCTTAATGCGCTTAGAACTTTCAACTTCTACATTCGATGTCGAAACCTATCAAATCACGTAGGATTGACCTCAAATTTTGCACACAGGTCACGTTCAACATTACGGAACTACTCCAACCTCCAGAATCAGAATCCGACCCCGATACTAAAAAGTCCACTCTCGGTCAAACTCCTCAAAAACCTTCCATTTTCTAACTTTCGCCAAATGATCGTAAATGATCTACGGACCTCCTAATCCACTTCTACACGCTCCCAATACCAGAATCACCGTACGGAGCTATTCCCAGACTCGGAATCCCCAACGGACATCGATAACATTGAAATGTATCCCATCCTAAACTTATGAAATTCTTCCAAATTGCCAACCTCCACAATAGGCGACGAAATGCTCCCGGGTCATATGAAACCCGATCCGGACATACACCCAAGTTCGAAATCATCATACGATCCTGTTGGAACTTTCCAATCACAATTTTGAGGTCGTTTACTAAAAAAACAAGCTCTAGTCAATTCCCCCAACTGAAGGATTCCAAAATTAGAATTCTCTTCCCAAATCAACTCCGTAACTTCCCGAAATTCAATTTTGACCACGTGTACAAGTCATAATACCTGAAGTGAAGTTGCTCAAGACTTCAAACTGCCGAACAACGCGCTAAAGTTCAAAACGACCGGTCGGGTCGTTACAATCGCCTTGATTGTGTTTGTTCTAGAAGATTACTTAAAAATGATTTAATTTAGAAAATTATTGAGTAAAATCAAGTTAGTATCAAACAGATTCATGCATAACTGACATACTTATGAAAGAGACCGCCTTGGAAATACTTCTCGCATCCGTGTTTACACAAACTTCAATAACTTAGCTATAGGAATTATTAAATACTAAAATGAGAATACATATTATTTATAATCATAATTGAATCATAAAAAATTATATAAAATATAAATATTGTTTTATTAATTTAATGCAACATGTATATTCTCAGACTACTCCAAAGGGAAAATGTCTATTTTTCCTTTGAGGGCAACAACATAAAATATTGATATTCCTAAAAGACAACTTTACGAAAAGTAATTAAAGCGATAAAAGAAATAAATGGACATAGCCGTAATACTATATTAGATTCCAATATATAGACGAATCGTATAAGGAAGATATTTTTGAAAAAAGAACAAGATTGGCCAATCATGTAAATTTACGTCCTACAATTTTATTGTTGGATTATAGATTCCTTATTGTCGTTTTCACCAAAGATAACATCAAGTCATCTTCAACTAATAACAAACAAAGAAAAAGAAAAGGAAAAAAAGCCCCACTCAGCTAAAGTACTGATTTTTTCCCTCTTCTCCATATTTCATTGTCCTCAATCTAATTTTTTTTAATCTTTGTTTATGAATTTCTAATCCTTTTGTTGTGGTCGTGAGCTGTTTTAATTGTGTTTACCCTAAAAAAACGGATAACAATTGAATTTATATGTTATTTTAAGGATATATAGATTAATTCAATACAAGTGATTAATGACGTAGATTAAGCAAATAAAAAACGTAATAAAATGGCCAAACCAATGATAAGGGTGATTCCGAGCTCGGTTGATGGCTCGATGAAGAATCTGACCTCGATTCCAAGCTTATACTTATGAAGAACTTAAGAACAAAAATAAAAACTTTGAACAACAACGAGAATTGAAATAAATTGCGTTGATATGTGTGTTACAATGTGTCTCATGAATAATCAACTTCCCATTTATATAATAGGAGAGTTTTACCTTAAGTATAATTCTAAGAAAGGTAAAAATCTTGATCCTCGAGCCGGACACGGAAGACATGACCTCGATACCCTCCGAGGGCAGGTGTTTTGCCCTCGCTCCTTGCTTTCACTCCGATCGTCACGTTCTTGCTCCGTTTGTCCTAACGAAGATCTAGGCATTCAGTGGGTCCGATTTTAACCGTATATAAATTGATTATATGGGATCCTTACATAAATAACTAGTTGAATTTACAATTAGCTTTTTTCTATCGACATATATAAATTGTATACGATTATGCACCTACCACGGAACCAAAAAACAAGTTCAAAACCATAAGATTTCTGTTAACGAAATACCACCTTCTCTTTCCCTTTCACGTCTTTTCCATCCTTCGAAATATTAAATAGTTAACGAAAAAAAGGAAACATGCCAAATAAAAATACATTTTTCTTAATACAGCATAAAGTTATTAAATACAGCCTGTTTGGATAATTGGATCACCTAAAGTAATTTTGATTATGTCAATGAGCATTATTGAAGGATTAATTTAATTCATACACACTCCATTACTCCAATCACCTTCATCGTGCTAGTTAAAAAATAATAATTTCTTTTATTATAATAAGTAGGTAATATAATAAACCAAAACTCCCAAAGAAAAAAGATGTGCCTTCCATATAGTATGAGGCGGACAACTTAAATTTTTAAAATCACATAAAGACACTTAGAGAGAGGTGAATGAAAAAAAGTCAAAATAGAACGGGCTAGTCAGTTTTCGGACTGGTCATTCAAAAATAGCAGCGTTTGCAAAGTCATTGAAATAGCCATCATTTTGCTGCAACACGGAATGTTCCAGCATAATATACTGGAGATTAGAGCACCTGCGTATGAACTTCTAGCATATTAGTGGACCGGTATATTATACTGGAACTTCAATATACTATGCTGGAAGTCCAATATATTATACTGCAACTACTGGAGTTCCAATATACTTATGCTCACTGCAACTACTGGAGTTCCAATATACTTATGCTCGAACTCCAGTATATTATGCTTTAGTATTTACCGGATTTTGAATAGTATTTTTGTTCAAATTTATCTTTACATGAGAAGTGGCTAAATTTCGATTACTTTTGAAATTGTGTGATCATACTGGGTTTTTTGTTATTGTTGTTGTTTGAAATTGTGACTATTTTTTAATAACTATTTGTAAATCTGACTATTTTGAATTTCTCCCATAAAAAAAGATAAATGGAAAATGCCGCAATTACATATTTCTATTCTGAACTTCTTTTTATTTGGAGATATTTTTGGAATAGATTAAGAATTGGGCTATCATGGTAAGGATGTAAATAGGGCGGGTAGGGCAACAATGTAAAAATTATGCGGGCACCTTATTTGGTCGCCCCCATTTAACCTATACCCGCTTTTTTTAAAACTTTTAACTTGTACCCACTTTTTAAATAACTTCAGCTCCCCTTTCCCTCGCTGAGCTGAAGTTCACTAGTTAAGCTGAAGTTCCCAAGTTATAAAGACAACAACTTCAGCATACGGGGCTGAAGTTCCCCAATTACAAAGACAAACTTTAGCTCTAGAGACTGCTATTCCTCCACAACTGAAATAACTAAGTTGAACCACGGCAAGACTACCCTCATATGAATATGTACAAGGAATACCTTTCGGATAGACTAAATCTTCTTTATCAGAATAAGGATCATTGATAATTTTAGCCATTGGACAATCGATTTTGGTAGTGAAAAACTCAACTCCGCGATCATTACAATCAGCAGAGACATTTTCATTCAACTTTCCTGCAAATGGATAATAATGGGATAAAACTTTTGAAAGGGAAATTTCAAGATGTTCATATATAACGTTACTTGGTTTGTAACTGGGGGAACTTCAGCTCGTATGTTGAAGTTTTTGTCTTTATAACTGGGGAACTTCAGCCCGTATGCTGAAGTTCCCCATTTACAAAGACAAAAACTTCAGCTCTAGAGCTGAAGTTTCCCATTTACTAGAGTTGTTCGCAAGCTATTTCAGGCCCGTCTACTAGAATGCTGAAGTTTTGCGTGATTGTTTTTGCTACTTCAGCCCCGCATGCTGAAGTTATGCGCAAAAGCGGGTACGAATGCAATTTTTTTTACAAAGCGGGTATAAGTTAAAAACGTAACACAAAAAGTGAGTACGGATGCAAAAGCCCCGGCAACAATCAACCCGCCAAAATTCAACCTGCCCTGCCCTGCTCGATTTAGCTCTTTTCCTGATTTTGCCCTGTCCTTTCATATTAAGCGCCCCCCCCCCCCCTCCTAATTTTCCTCCTTTATTTCTACTGGGTCCAACTGTTGGAGCTATGGAAGCTTAGCTGTATAAATGAACAATACTTCAGGGTAAAAAATCAAATCTTATAATCTAAATTACAAATCTGCTCTCGTCCTGCCTCATTCAATATCTTAATTTTTTTTAAGATTTGACCCGTCCTGTCATGCCCCGACCCATTTAAGCATTATCCTGCGCTACCCCACGAGCCTTTGTCCTACCTCGCCCTGCCCTTGTCTAGTCCAATTGCCAGCCTTATATCATGGGATTAATCTTTATTATAACTCTTGAATTTTTAGAATTCTCACTTATTTCATTAAAAATTATATTATATCCCTCGTTATTCTATAACTGAATATTCTTTAACAAGTTCATTTGTAATTTTTTATTATATCAAGGGCCGGGAGGAGAACACCGGAAAATAAATGTTATATTTTTTATGAGATTTGAATCCTCCACCTTAATTATGAAAGGCAAGAACCTCACTAAGTGAACTAGCTCTCAACCTGTTTATTCACTATAATTGTTGAATTTTTGACCTAGCTAACGTTTTACCTAATTTAGCATTAGTAAAGAAAATAAATGGACACCGCCGCAATTCTTTATTAAATTCCTAGCGTATGTTTCCAATAAACTTCCTTTGGTTCACAATAAGTAATTTTTTGGTATTTTTTAGGTGGTTCAAAATAAGTAATTTTTTCAGATTTCAGTAATGAATTCATTATTTTTTTCCTACATTGCCCTTGAAGTAAATAGTGTTGGAGTATGTATTAGAAGTGTTTATGTGAAGAGATAGTAAAGATTAATATGATCAATTTTATTCCTAATTAATGTCCAAAGGTAAATTTTTTAATTTGTATGAAAATAACTAAAAAATCACTTATTGTGAATCAGAGGGAGTAACAATTTTTTTTATGATAAAAACAAGAACTTGATAGGCGCTTAATGTTTAATGACTTTATTCACCTCGTGAATTTAAATTAGTGGTCCGATAAATTTTAGATGACACATGGTTAAAGGAAAAAAAGGAGTAGACTATATTTTTTTTGTTAATTATCCGATATTAATTCACTCAATTGCACGATTCGTGTCGGGTCATCTCACAATGATTCGCCAGAATTCGAGATTAATAGCAAAAATTACGAGTTAAATTTGATCTCGACAAGGGAGCCATGTGGCCCAATTACATGCTGCCACCACATTTAAAAATGGACCACATAAATTTTCGTCAGCCGCGAGGCATATATATATATATATATATATATATATATATTGGAACGAATAGATGGACGAAGCATAAAAATAAATCATTTACCAAATGATTTGAGTATTTTTAGCCCTTTTCCGTTAAAAATATAGATTTATTATAAATAGAGTTTTATTTAAGGTGAATGTCTATATATTAGAGAGATTTTAGTGATTTTAATTGGTGGTTAAGTCAGTTTTTTCCTATAAATAGAGGGGTTCTATTCTATTGTAATTGATCCCATATCAATAAGAATTCTCCCTTTATACTTTTCTCTGCAATACTCTTCTTCTTATTTTATTGTTTTATAACACATTATCAGCACGAGTCTCTAGCCAGTTGAGTAAAAGTTTTGGGATTGAGCATAATGATTGTCAATTGTTCCATGAACTTACTTCATGATTAAATTCTGGATTTAAGGTAAGTATTTTACTTTATTTTACTCTTTTAAATTCTTCAGAATCGATAATTTGATTCTAAAAACAAGCAAAGACAATAAACTTTGATTATAACTCTAACGGAGTTTGCAAGAAATTATAACCACCCGAAGTGATAAATTTTTATATGCCTTGTCATGATCAAACTCATGTATGATTGTGGGCAAAGAAGTGAAAATCCGTCCTATTGAATTTGCTTCATTCTCATTCCCTTTAAGAGAATGTGATAGTAATATGTGATAAATATGAAAGAAGACAAAATTATTACCGGAAGGTATCAATGGACGTAGACGTGGCAATAAATGAAATTATAATCGTCATCATTGTGATAATGAGAACAATAAGGATTCTCAAAATAATCTTTCACTCTATAAAAGTAATATTTGTCATCTATTTGACATGAGATTTTGTAAAGCACATATAGATGATTATGGTCCATTCATGATGTGAATGCGACAACATGTGATTTATGAATATATATTCATTCTTGGAAGAATATGAACGTGCTAATGGTAGTGGATATACCGCACTTAATCTCTGGAAGAAGGTTTGAAATGATATCAGAAAATAATGTTATTATTATGGCATGAATGGTCATTGGTCACATACCTATTGTATGCCAAAATATTTTGGCAATGTGATTACTAAAGGATAACAGTAATGTCAGAAACATATCTTGCATATAATTTTGACAATGACCATAATTTATAATTTTCTCTCTAAAAGTGATATTCACCATATGGATGTTGATGAATATGTGGTAGTACCAAATTAATTGAGAGCTCTTGAAGAGCCAATTATTACTATTTTGGAGGAATACAATTGATTATCATGTCAATATATTTTGTTGTAGTAAGTCTCAAAGAAACTTGTTGAGTTTCTAAAATATTCGCGAAAGCGATTGCTTATACTGAGACTATAAATAAAGAAAAAATTTGATATCTTCTATTTACTACAACTTTTAGCAGAGTAATATGTATTTGAAAAGCTGCCCGCTTTATTCTCCAGGTTGTACTACACAAGCAGTAGAAAGCCACAATAAAGTAAGAGTTAATTGATATAAAAACCTATATCATAATAAATTTGGAGTTTATTCATAATTGCACATGTCATGGTGTAATTCTAAAGTTTATCAATATTGATAATTTATCCAGTTGGCATAATTAGTTTAACCCCGTTAATTTAAGTATGATGTGCAAAAATAAAAGAGAATTTACATGGGTAAATATTAAAGAACTAGAAAGTTCTTTACTAATTATCTTATATTGTTTGTTTTCATTAATTAATAGACCAACAAAATTGGGATAGGATCCCATGAATGCTGAAAATATCAAAAGTGAATATGGGCCAATTCTTTACTAATTATCTTATATTGTTTGTTTTCATTAATTAATAGACCAACAAAATTGGGATAGGATCCCGTGAATGCTGGAAATATCAAAAGTGAATATGGGCCAATTCACCTGTCATGTATACCACATAAGATGCATCTATGAGATGGTTACACGTGCGATTATTATTAACCCGTAACCTGTTATTTGCGAGATAACTTGCTCAATAATTTAATTTAGAGCATAATTTTCAGATTTTCTATTCAAGACAGTTTCATCTTGATATGTTGGTTTACATCACAATTGATTTAGCAAAATAATTTATTGAGTGCATCCACTTAATAACTAAATTGTTGCTTATGAGAATAAAGTTATCTATATCAGTTTGATATAGGTTGTATACGAAAGTATATTACATTCTCCTCTCACAACTGCTTCGGGTCAGGAACTAAATAATTTCATCTTATTATTATTGATGTGCGATATATATTTTGATTAACACTATAACACACAAAGATGGGTTCCCAAAGTTGAGGAAGCAAGTTAGTTTTTCTAACACGAGGGGAAGAGATGATAAACATTTGAGAAAAGGTTACGTGGAATGATTTATCAATTCTCTATAAGCATGATAATGTGATAACGAGGATTTTCAAGATGCAACATATTCATTGAAGTTAATATGGATGGTTTATTCATCAAATCTCTAGTGAAGTCAACCTCCAAGAAGCTAGTGCATAAGATTGGGATGCGAAGGCTCAATGATGTGAATTGATGCTCTCATCAGGGGAAGTTAATACGCGTTGTACTCCTTTTTCCTTACAAGGTTTTATCTCACTGGGTTTTTCTTGCTAGGTTTTTAATGAGGCAACCAAAAACGAATTGTCAGATATGTGTACTCCTTTTTCTTTTCTAGATTTTTCTTTCCACTGAGTTTTATTTTAGTTAAAGTTTTAACGAGACACATTATCTGTTGAATAAACATTCAAGGGGAAGTGTTATAAATAGAGTTTTATTTAAGGTGATTGTCTATATTTTAGAAAGATTTTAGAAATTTTACTTGATGACTAAGTCACTTTTTCCTATAAATAAAGTAATTTTATTTCATTATATTTGATCACAAATCATAAAAATTCTCCCTCTATACTTACAAATCAATATTTTTCTTCTTTTATTATTTTATAACAAGATTCCTTTTGTTATGTAATTATTAAAAAAGATGTACGCGTAACATCAACTGAAGTCATCATCAACCAACAAAAGCACACTCGACCAAAACGTATAAGCAATTATATAATCACAGGACCTTTGAGTTTTCTCTCATCTACCCCCCTCCCCCCCAACCCCCGCCGGCCATTCTGTTAGTCATAGAGAGATGAGGAAACAGAATCTAGAAGCTCCGTTGTTGGACCCTTCTCCTGCTAGCTTCAATAGAAGACAGAAATGGAGTTTTGCTCTTTGCTTTCTATTTGCACTCACTGCCATTTCATGTGAGTTTTTCACCTTTTACTTCTTCTTCTTCTTCTTCTTCTTCTTCTTCTTTGTTTTTCTAAGTAAATGTAATTCTGTTAACTGAATATTCAGTTGAATTCTGAAGGAATTTCGTTAATTGGGCTTTAAAAAGCTATGAAAAATGAAGTTAATTAACACCATGATCATGGAATTTCACTCATTAGCTTTACTTTAAGAGAAGTGAAGTGTTATGTTATAAATCTTGAAACTGTGAAAGAATTTGTTGAGTAATTACTGTAGAGGTAAAATTCTGCTGACCCTTTATTGTAAGGACATTATTTTTTAAAATCAAATTCTGGGTTTTTGCCTAAAAATTGTCAAATTTACAGGCTTTCTTGAATTGGATAATATTTGACCTGGCAAATTGGCATGTACAAGCTTGTGGGTCTTGATCTAGCGGTAAAAGAGCAACTTGTGATGTGTGAGTTAGGGGCATTTCACAGGTTCGAACCTTGTCATATACAAAAAGCCTAGTATTTAAGTGAGAATTTAGAGGAGCGGACCCATTATCCATGGAGTTTAGAACGATACGCTATTGACCCTGGGGATTTATCGGTTATTGAAAAGGAAAGCCCAGTGTACTAAGCTCCCGCTATACACGGAATCCGGGAAAGGGCCGGACCACAAGGGCCCTTCTCTGGACCCCGCGCATAGCGGAAGCTTAGTGTACCGGATCGGTTGTCGGTTATCAAAAAATAAAATTTGGCATGTACATTCCTACTTTCTTTTAACCAAAATTAGCAGTGGAACATTGTCATAGACAAAAATCCTAGTATTTAAGTGACAATTAGAGGAGCGGGCCCACTATCTATTGAGTTTCGAACTATGCGCCATTATCTCTCGGGGATTTTTCGATTATAAAAAAAAATAAAAAACTGGCATGTATATTCTTACCTTTAAAATTAACATTGATTGTCTAATTACCTTCTGAAATAAATTTCAAGGAGTTAATTGAGCTTACACAATTATTTTAGCACATCCATTTTGCACTTCTGTCATTTGATTTTGTAGTTCTCTTTTTTTCATCTTAATGTAGTTATAGGCCTCAGACACCGTGGACACATTGGTATTTGGCTAATTGGAGATGTTGAGAGATATAATGGAAGACTGCAGCAAAATGCTGACGTTGTTGAATCTGAGCAAGCAGTTGTTGCTGCTGATGATGGTCGGTGCTCGGAAGTTGGTATATCCATGCTTAAAATTGGTGGACATGCAGTTGATGCTGCAGTTGCCACAGCACTTTGCCTTGGAGTTGTCAATCCAATGGCCAGTGGACTTGGCGGTGGAGGTTTTATGGTTGTTAGATCTTCATCAACATCAGAAGTTCAAGCTATTGATATGAGGGAAACTGCTCCGTTAGCCGCTTCACAGGTTCATAATTCTCTCTTTTAGCATTACTTTTTCTCCTTCAAGTTTCAACTCATCCAAACATCATCAAATAACTATTTAATTTGGAGTTTAACGTTTATAAACTGCAATTGAAACGAATTTTTACAGTGTCAGGTCACCTAACGGATAATTACATGCAATCGTCCATAAATAGTGGGAATACTAATGTAGAAAATAAGACAGTCCATAAGTAGTGGGAATACTAATGTAGAAAATAAGACACACTGGCTATTACAACAAGTTAAAATACATCGATACTGTAAAAAATTACACTGTCAGTGTATATAAGTTAAATTCTTTAATTTGTATCTACATGAGTAAACTGTCGCTTAAAAGGAGCAACATGAACATTAAGGATTCATATAGCGGACCCCAACTTGCTCTGGATTGAAGTACTAATATTGTAAAAAGACAATTAGGTTGTTAGTGCATATACGTTAAATTCTTTAATTTGTATCGACATAAGTAAACAGTGGCTTAAATGGAGCGGCATGAACACTGAGGATTCGTATAACCGATCCCAACTTGCTTTGGATTGAAGCACTGATATAGTAAAAAAACAATTTGGTTTGTTAGTGCATATAAGTTAAAATCTTTAATTTGTATCGACATAAGTAAATTGTGGCTTGATGAAGTGAAATGGACAGTGAGGATTCATGTAGCTGACCCCAACTTGCTTGGAATTGAGGCATAGTAGTAGTAGTTGTTGTAGTTGTCTACATGAAAGAACTGTTGTTCTGTTCTTATTGGGAATTGGAATTAGTATTTAGTATCTAAACATAGACAACTCGAAGTTGCAAGTTCTGAATTTGATTTGTTTATTCTCTCTGATTAAATTGACAATGAAATTATACTCAAACAGAACATGTATGATAATAATGGAAACTCCAAGTTAGAGGGAGCATTGTCCATGGGAGTTCCCGGTGAGCTAGCTGGTCTTCACGCCGCCTGGTCAAAATATGGCAGGTTGCCATGGAAGATCCTATTTCAACCAGCGATTAAACTTGCTAGAGATGGATTCGTGGTTGCTCCATATCTTGCACATCATATTGCTTCAAAAGCAAAGGTGATACTTAAAGATCCTGGCTTGCGACAAGTAATTGCACCAGAGGGTAAGTTGTTACGGGCAGGTGAAATCTGCCATAATGTAGTGCTAAGCCGCAGCTTAGAGCTTATTGCTGAACAAGGGCCTGAAGCATTTTATAATGGAGAGGTTGGTGAAAAGCTTGTTGAAGATGTGAAAAGAGCAGGTGGAATTTTAACAATGGACGATTTGAGGAATTACAAAGTGGAAATTCCAGAAGCAGTTACCGTTAATGCTATGGGCTATACCATCGTTGGAATGCCACCTCCGTCCAGTGGAACACTGGGAATTTCTCTGGTATGTATATAAATCAACTTAGCTTGTACTGCTATTTTCCTTCTAATAACACGCACGTGGACGTAATTGGTTCTAGTCCTTCCGCAATTATGTCTAAACTTAATACAGCACAATTGTCTGACTAAACCTTGGCGATTGGAGAAATGCAGATACTTAAAATCCTTGAAAGCTATAAAGCTGCAGAAGGTTCTTTGGGTCTGCATCGACTAATTGAGGCCATGAAACACATGTTTGCAGTTCGAATGGACCTTGGTGATCCCGACTTTGTAAATATCAGTAAAACTGTATCTGACATGCTTTCCCCATCTTTTGCCAAAGAAATTCAACGGAAGATTTTCGACAATACCACCTTTCCTCCTGAATACTATATGCCCAGGTTAGATAAATTCTAGAACTGACGAGCCTATTGATTGCATACCAATGGCTCTAAAGCGCTTTTGGTCCTTGATTCATAGGTGGAGTCAGCTAAGAGATCACGGAACAAGTCACTTTTGCATTGTAGATTCCGATCGAAATGCTGTATCAGTGACTACCACAGTAAACTATTCATTTGGAGCTGGGGTGCTCTCTCCGTCAACTGGTATTGTACTCAACGACGAAATGGGAGATTTCTCAACACCTAGTGAAGTATCCCCTGATGAACTCCCTCCTGCTCCGGCTAATTTTATTCAACCAAAAAAGAGACCGTTGTCGTCTATGGCCCCAATCATTGTTCTAAAGGTATCCAATCCAGAATGTAGACGATCCGAACTTGCTCGGGATTGAGGCGCTGTAGTTGCTTAGTATATCTTGTATTGATTGTTTCTTCTTCTTGGAAATTTAACAGGATAATCAGTTGGCTGGTGTAATTGGTGGTAGTGGTGGCATGAAAATAATCCCCGCGGTCGTCCAGGTTTTCATCAACCATTTCATCTTGGGGATGGATCCTTTAGCAGCAGTTCAGAGTCCAAGAGTCTACCACGAGGTCGGTCCCTTTGCCTAATTAGCAATGTACCCTACTCTCTCTAGTCCACTTTATGTGAACCTATTACTATTTGGGGAGTCCGCCAGTTTTCTTTGACCACGTTTTTTTGCAAATATTGTGGTTAACTATTAGTATGACTTATAGTATTTTATATAGTTTCTAATATGTAAATTTTATTTTAAATTTTTTGAAAATTCTATGTCCAAATTCACACTGTAAATTAGTTAATTGAATCTCGTACTCCGAAGAGGTTCACATAAAATAGAACGGAGGGAGTATCTTTAACAATCAATTCTGAAACCCCAAGTATTGATTCATGTTCCTTTCTTTTTGCAGCTAATTCCGAATGTAGTTCTGTACGAGAACTGGACGTGCATTGATGGTGATCATATTGAACTCTCAGACGAGAAAAAGCATTTCTTGGAAGAGAGGGGTCATCAACTCGAGGCACATAACGGAGGAGCCATCTGCCAGCTAATTGTTCAAAACCTTCCAAATTCTCCCTTAAAGTTGGGAAGGAGGAGCGGGAAAGAATATAAAAACGGGGTTTTTCGTGGGATGCTTGTGGCTGTAAGTGATCCTAGGAAAGATGGAAAACCTGCAGCGATCTGATGGACTCATCCTACGCGATTTATGAGTATGAATCAGTCTATTGTCTGTATATAAGGTTCAAAAAATGGCTAAAAGCCACAGTTTCTGGAGACATAATATAGAAAGGGAAATTCAAAATTTGCCTGAATCAGGCAAATACTGTCTTCTGTGTGCAACATGATCAAGAAACTACTCTCTGTATTAAATTTATGTTGATATAAATGTTTAGTCTCTAGCCATAGTTAACAGTTAACATACTGTTTCTCTTCTTTGCTAGGAAGTAAATATTGGGGCAAAGTGAATTAACTTATGATGCTTTGCTCATGAGTTGAATTGGAGTCAAAATGTTTTGTCTTGCTTGTGTCAACAATAGAACCATTCATTACCATCTCCTCTAGCATGTAGTGTGTTTTCTCAAGATACAACAACATACGTAGTGTGATTCCACGAGTAGGGTCTGGGGAGGGTGGAGAGTACACATACCTTACCCCTATCATATGTGAGGCAGAGACTGCTATTTCAAGATGAAACATAATATTGAGCTTAAAAACATCATACAATAAAATCACAAAGAAAAGGATATGTAAGATATAATTTATCAACTTGATACTGAATTTAACACATTACCAAAATGAGGATAGGTGGATGAATTACAGAAGGGGAAAGGGTCAAATTTGCTCATATACTTACTATTTGAAGTTGAGCAACTTTGCCCATTCATAATTTTTTTTTATTTATGTCCTCGTCATTAAGGAAAAAGTTTCACCTTTGCTCTCGATCCCTAAGGCAGCTCCAACCCTCCACGTAATATTAAACCATAGTCAAAAGTTGAGGGGTAAATTTAGATCTTTTCTCTGAAAGAATATGGACATGTGAAGTACACATATGTCCCGTTAATGGCAAGATGAATGTGAGATAATTTGCTATCGACAAAGGTACGAATACACTAAAAGTGTGACAAAGAGCAAATTTGAAAAAATTCAACATATGGAGAAATAGAACAACTTTGGCATATGGATAGGGGTGTGCATTCGATTTTGACCCTTATCGATAATTACTTATCGATTATCGATTTGTACATATGCTTATCGTTATCGTTTCAATAAGGTTTCGATTTATCGATTTTTGGGGCTTATCGATTCGGTTATTCGATTATACCAATAAGAAAATTTTCATCACCATCTTTGTCAAAAGTGTGAAATGCACTCTTCAAATCCATAGTTTGACACCACCTTCCTTCTTCTGCACTTCCACAAACTCCTTGAAATCAATAAATCCATCACCATTTGTCTGCAACGTCGAAAATCTTTTGTACTTCCCTTGTAAGGAGGTTTTTCTTCCCCATGGATTTGAGAATAGCCTTGTATTCTTCTGGTGAAATCTTGCCATCTTTGTTTGAATCAAATTTATCAAACACTTTCTTTAGTTCATCCACACTAAGTTGGTAAATAGGCAATAAGCCTGAGTTTTGTCTCTCTGGTAAGCATTCTAGTTGGCTTACGCAGGNAGTGAGCTTTTGTCATGAACTTTGTACCACATTGGTGAAAGACAACTACACTTGTGTGTATAAATATAGGATCACTTCTTAGAGCTCTTAAAAGGAGTTGAAGAGGATGTATCCTCGCGCCGCCGTCGCTCGCTCGCTCGGCTCGGCTTCGGCTTCGGCTTCGGATCGATCAAATGATCGATAAGATTATTTTTGGACAAAGTTTATTTAATTAATTATTTA
>MDKJ01220692.1:0-44977 GCA_005239525.1 Nicotiana knightiana | reverse complement strand
AATTCCTATATTACTTGTCGACCACGTACACTTGCGTGTGCACTGGGAAATCAACCAACAACACTGAATGATAAAATTCAGACTGTATTCAATATTTATATACATACATGCATATCGAATAATAAATTTCGATGGGAAAAGAATCATTCATGCAAAGCATATTATATAACGCAAGAATTATAAAATCTAGAAAGAAACAGAACCAGCTCAGATGGAGAGCTTACTATTATTTTTAGACAATTGTATATAACCATTTAATACTAAAATCTTAAACACACTACACATATATGTATTCATGCATCTTGAATAGAAAATTTCGATGGGAAAAGAACAACTCATGCAACATACATATGTAATGTCAGATTGTTCACTCAAATAAATTAAAACAGATCCAACTCAGATGGAGAGTATACTGTTAATTTAAGTCAAGTGAACATCATTTTTAATAGCTCTAGTTCCATTGATCCAACATGTATACTCAGATGGAGAATAAGTACATGATATCAATTACTTGTATTTCACCTAGTGAGCTTACAATAAATTTATCCGATATAGAGGAAGACTTAAAGCCAACACATAAATTTTTTACTCACTTGAAATTAATTGTGGAAGACCATAGAAATATATTTCTACCACCATATAATCATGATTGTATTTTAGTTACAAAATTGATTCAACCTTTTAACTCAGGTAGAGAGTTAATTCAAGTTATCAATAACTCGTAACTATATCCAGTGGGTTCATAATAAATTTATCCGGTATGGAGGAATACCTAATGTCAATGCGTAAATTTATTATCTCACTATAACTAAAAAATGGTGACCATAGGGGTTAATTCCTATCACCACTTTATCACAATCATAAATTTTTTTCTGAGGATTAAGTTCCATAATTAAAAATGTTCAAAACGCTATTTAAACAGTCTTAAAACGCTAGAATTAACGTTTTTCACTGCATAGCAGTGAGTATTGTTTACTGGGCTGTTTCTGGTAGACCTACCAAATTTCAGATCAATCGGAGATTGTTAACATCACAATCTCAAAAAATTCCAACCAAATTTGGAAAATTACCATTTTAAGCATTTTTTTTAAGAATTTAAAATATGACTTACATTCTTATCATATACCAATTCATGTCAAATCAACATGTGTTATCACGTTCCATATTATACATAAATAGAATGATAGAAAGAATGACTTTTCGTATGTAAATCACATTTTAATCCGTCAAAACTTCCAAAAAAACTCATCTAAACGATCCCGAATCGTCGAAATATGATTTGATTCACTGCATAGCAATGGGTTCTTCTTAACTGATCGTTTCCAATGATCCTACCGAATTTCAGGTCATTCAGAGATCGTGATAATTCACGATCGCAAAAAACTAGACCAAATTCAAATAAATTATTTTTTGGCATATATGGGATTAAACTCATGTGATTTGCATTCTTGCTATATATCATATCAAGTTAAATCACCATGTTACATATTTAACACAAATATAGGCGATATATAAAGAATAACTTTTCATATTTATAACAAATTCAATTTAACAAACTGCTTGAAAACCCATTTAAACGACCTCAAAATGCCGAAAACAGCATGATTCATTGCATAGCAGTGAGTTTTTCTTATTAGATCGTTTTTGATTAAACTACTAAGTTTCAGGTCAATTGGAGTTCGTCTAATTCATGCCCACCAGCCTGTATCCAACTCGGAGAATAACGGTTTTAAAACAGTTTCATGAATTAAAATAAATATGATATTGATTTCATTCTCCTTATAAATATGATACTTTTCACATGGTACATTAAGCACATTTTAGTGACTCAAATAAATAGACCATTTTGTGGATCCTACTTATTAATCACAGTGCTCAATCCATGAATAGACACAATTTCACATGTACAAATTTATTAAGAATTTTCATGAGTTCATATAAACAAACCACTTTAGTGGTAACTATTTATTACTCTTAAAATTCTCCATTTACAAGTGAAATTACATATAGCTCATAAAATTATTTTATGGCAGAATATGGACCATAACTTAAGAGTTATATCAATAATGTGAAACTCATACGAAAATACCGTCATATTTTACTTAATTACAACCTCCAACCAGAGAACAAAAATCTTCATCGAAAATCCAAAAATAGTAATTACGTAGGGCGTGGAAACATAAACTAAAATTTGAGAATTTTTTCTTTATGCACATATATGCCAAACGTTACAATCATTAGTCATCAAGGATATCAAATAGAAGATTTTACTTTCTTACAAAATAATTATATCATCATGCAATATCAATTATACCTTATAAGACCTAGTTAATAGAATCCTACACCTCTATTATTGAATTCAATTCAGCAATAATACGTCTATTTGCTATTAGCCAATGTGTAAACCTATTATATGACCAATATTTAATCACGAGGACCATGAGGAGTCACCCCACCACCATAGAATTAAAAACGAATTAAAATTATTAAGAAATAATTTCCAGAAAATAGAAAAACGCCCAAAACATGGTCCAAACGACCTCAAAACCCTGAAAAACACCATGATTCAATGCAAAAGCAGTGAGTTTTTCTCACCATGTCGTTTCCGATGGACCCATCAAATTTCAGCTCAATTGGAGTCCGTCAAGTTCGCTGACCTCCGAAAATACCGGTTATTCGGTCAAAAACAAATTTTGCGTTTTTCTAGGATTTACCCCAAAAAATTCAGATAATCTGAATCAAATATCAATAAGAAAACAAATATTTCATGATTACAAGAGTACCCCAAAATTTTGCACAGTCAATTCACAAAACAACAGTGCAATTTTTCAGAAAATCACATATACATGTAATTCAAAAACGCACATAAACACGTTATTCTTGTTTCATGAAAAAATTTAGTTATCTAATCATATGTGAGTGGGCTATGATATCAATTGATGGATTATTATACGCAGCGGAAGCAATCCCAGTATCAAAACCACATGTAATCTAGACAACTAACATAAACGAGGTTTCACGGGTTACCTCTTGAATCGTGAACATATCTGTTTTTCGCGTGAGTCTTCAATTCCATAACTTCTCAATGGAATCTCCACCACCGGCACAATCGTGATCCTCGAACGTTCCACAGTCTTCTACTGTGTTATCCAAATAATATCCAAAAATAGCAATTTCGTGTGGGCGAAATTTCTAGGAAAATATGCTGAAATTTTCGGCAACCATGGCTGAAATTTTCGGCCATCTATCTCTCTTTTCTAGGTGGAAAACCTTATGTATTTATAGCACAAGTTTTAAGGGTTAAAACCCTTTTCCAAAACCTGTTGGGTTTTCTTTTCCACCAGAAAAAGGATTCCTTTTATTTCCTATTATTTAGGCACAGTAGGGATCACATAATTTAATTAACAAGGCTCCAATTATGGAATTAATTTTTAATTTTCGAAATTAATATCTACCATAATTAATTATGAATTATTCCACTAAAAATTCGTAATTGCACTCATTATTCAATTTCGAAATTCATCCATTAAATCTTATTTAACTCCCCATGTTAAGATTCAGATACTAATCAGTTAAATTAAATTACTGACAATTTAATTTATTATTTCCTTTAGACTTTCGCTTAACTTATTTTATGTGTCGTATACAAAATCCACCGGCAGAGTTTACACTTGAAAACTTATAAGCTTTCATAAAGTTGTATCATCAATCTCTAACCGAGACATGGATTCCATCAACTAACTATTACTTCGCCAATGTACATTATTATTATCCAATTTACCAGGCATATTGACCCGCGAAAGAATCTCGTATTTTAATAAATCAAAACAATAATAATATACACAACTAATAATAATTATATCAAGATTAAGAGTATAAGTACATTTAATGGCTAGAGAGCTTATTTTATTAAGTCAGTATAAAATATTTATCTCTACTTGGTTCGTTCAATACATACAAAATGTACTAGCACAAGAAGTTGGAATTAAACCATTCCCATAATCAAGATAAATTATATTAATCTTGTGCTACAATCATCCATGATGGTTTGTCCAATTCCATCATTAGATTGTGAACTCAAACTTTATACTTATAAGAACCGATGAGTTAATCTTTCGTGTATAAGCTAAACTCTATACACTAAATCATCTACTATATAAGTAAAGGACACAGACGAATATATGATCTAGTTTAAAACTTTATTAAAATTGAATAAACAATTGTTCCATAATAAATACTATATCCAAACCAAACTCATGGTTAATAGTATATATCCCAACAATCTCCCACTTAGACTTTAACCATGACAATTATTGAATATAATATATCCAAACGCATGGTTAATAGTATATGCTCCAATATCGCGCGCAAGGGGGACAGAGGAAAAATTGACCCATTTTGCCTTTAGGACCAATTTCTCATGTGCACAAGGCCACTCTCTTTTACTAGTTCTTTACAAGTTCAAGAAAGCGCAATTCAATATAATGAAAAGAAAGAGACCTTACACAACAAAGGAGGAATACTTTATCTTTCACAAAAGACAAAGAAGTAAAAAAGAAAAAGGGACCACAAAGAATATTTCTTTAACTTTGCATTACGAAGTATAAATAATACCAATATAATTTTGGTCCAAACTCTTATATTTGTTTGAAAAATCTATTAAATATGTACAAATTATAAAATCCAAAAACTTAAAAAATTAGAATCGTAACTCATAAGGTTCAAACTGTGGCTACCCCGCGGAGCTATCGAGCAACAAAATTTTACCTCCATAGATTCCAATATCCATGTACGTGGCAAACAGACGGCTCATATATATTTTCGAATCTAACAACAATGTTATTACTGTATTCCGTAGAGACAATGCACATGCGAATCTTGTCGACGCGGTTTCTGCTTCGCTATTATTATTATTATTATTATTATTATTATTATAATATATATACACGATATCGATGAATTATTTACTTTGAGAATGTAAATCTAACATGCGATAGCAAGTTAGTTACTAATTTTATTAGATTATCAATTATTTTTAATTGCTATAAGGATTTATGTGTAATTATCTTATAAATAATATAATTTTGTAAATATTTTATACATTGTTAGTATATATATATATATAACTTAAACTCCTAATGAATTTCTAAGTTCTATTTCCATATGCCAGGTTTTACCTGTGTTTCACGCGGCTTTTCGTTTTCCCACCTTATGTTTGGATTCATCTGATCTATCTCTTTCTTACTATTCTTTTCTCATTATGATAATTAGTGGCCATGGCATTTCTTTATTCTGCTGTAATACTTCGGTAAATATTTACTTAAAGTTGGAGCTTTGGCGTAACTGGTAAAGTTATTGATATGTGATCTGGAGGTTATGGGTTCAAGCCGTGGAAACAACCTCTCGTAGAATGTAAGGTAAGGTTGCGTACAATAGACCCTTGTGATCCAGCCCTTCCTCGAACCCCGCGCATAGCGGGAGCTTAGTGTACCGGACTACCCTTTTATTCGGTGATTACACCAAACAGTTTAATCATAAGAGTGACCAATTAAAGTGCACATGCATATTATAACCTAACCATGGTTAAGTGATAAATTATTTATATGCAAAATAAATGTCAAATATTCATTTGCTTGGTGTAAACACCGAGTGCGAATAAGCTTTTAGCGTAATACTTCTATAATGTTTGAGTGTACATATAATGATATAATTACTTAACTTTATTGCCTATTATCCCTTTATGATTAGCGTCCTTATGGAATTCCATCAACTGGCTAACAATTGATGAGA
Source organism: Nicotiana knightiana (assembly GCA_005239525.1). Lineage (NCBI taxonomy): Eukaryota > Viridiplantae > Streptophyta > Magnoliopsida > Solanales > Solanaceae > Nicotiana > Nicotiana knightiana. The sequence continues at coordinate 39,187 of MDKJ01220692.1, read as the reverse complement.
AGTTTCCAAAAAAAAAAAAAAAAAACATGAAATATAAAAAATGACATCGATTATACAACAATTCAGCAATTTTAGGATGTATTAGGGATATATCTTATGGGGCTTTTATATTGGCTCAGTTCTTGAATATTAACAACAGATTATACAAATTCACAATATTATAACAATCATATTAGAAAATCATCTAGCTACATTTGTGCACTAACATGTCCCACTAATGTAGTATCTACTCGATGGGGAGTGATACTTTTAGTCCGTATCAGAAACTATTTACATTCAGTAGCCGAAAAAGTATAAATTTTGTATAAACATACAAAATGTATATACATACAAAAAAAATATTATTTATTTTTTCCGGCTATTATTTTGAGAACGGCTATACAGTGTCATTTTTTCATGCCTTAATAGTGTTTGCCAACTAGCTTTTTTTCATGTTTCTCAGTGTGGTCAGTAGCGAGTTTAAAAGGCCATAAGAAAAGGTTAAGTCAACTTTCTTCCCTTAGACTTTTAATATCATACAACACAAAAAAAAAACAAAAAAAAAAAAGAAAAGATGGTCAATAAAGCAGTCATTGCATGTAGAAAGAGTAGTCTTTTTCACTAGTTAATTAATAATAGAAATAGATATGTCTGTATTTTCATGGCAAAAGTCAATGTTTTTTAAGAATGAATATGTCACTGGTACTAGAAGCATTCAAGTTTTGATGCAAACTAGTTTCTTGTATCAATTCAATTTTGTCAACACGTAGTTTTGAAATACTACAAAGATCCCCCTCAAGGGACAACTACTTTGTCAAAAAGGTGTCAATTCAGCTGCATTTTGCTCCCTTTTCTATTACCGTACCGAGCTGGGAGTCTACTGAAAACAGTCTCTTTACCTTCTCAAGATAGGGGTAAAGTCTGCATAGACATTATCCTTCCCAAACCCCACTTGTAGAATTATACTGTGTTTGTTGTCGTTGTTGTTGTATTACTATACCCCACCCTAACGGAGCGACATCGTCCCAAGGCTGATCAATTGAATCCCTTTTATTAAAAAGTTACACTGTGAATAAGTACAAGAAAAGATTTACGTAAATCACTAATACTAAGAAAGTTTCCAATTCAATGGCAAAGGGGGTTCAAAATATATTTTAAGTCATGACTCATGAGTCTTAACTTTTAACTCCCACCTACGATATTTTAGCATTTTTTTGAATCCCCTTGTCGTCAATCCTGCCTCTACGCCCGTGCACCGCCAATTCCCCTCTCCCACCCCAATGGCACCAGACGCGTTTTCTGATAATTCAGTAAAGCCATGCTTAGAACAGAAGTATGTGAGAACCAAAATCATAGTATTGAGTATTGACCTAGTGTGTGAATTCAAACCAGTACATGAGGCTACTAACATTATGGTACATTTTTTTTGAAAAAAAACAAGAAACAGGTCAAAGATTCTGTCTCTTAGCTTTTCAAATGACAGCCAGTTATAACAGAAAATCGTTACACTTGGAATAAGTAAATCAGGAGTCTGGAATAAACAATTTCCAGAAATACTAGCGCACTTAGCTTTATATAGAAAAGTAGCATGGTACTATCAGTCTTTTCCTTCTTATGCCATTCAATTTAAACATCAGGCTACCACACCTTATTCTGCTTCCATTTTGTTTAAGCAGAGTCTGAAAATTGAGCAGGAAGCAACAAAAAGGGCAGCCTGATGCACTATGTACGGGGTCAAGGGAAGGGTCAGACCACACGGATCTATTGTACGCAGCCTTACCCTGCATTTCTGCAAGAGGCTGTTTCCACGGTTCGAAACCGTGACCTTCCTGAGCAGGAAGCAATAATAAATTAAAATGTGCTATGCAGAAATGAATAAATAAGAACCTGCATTTCTAGCATATTAAGCTTCCATTTTGTTTAATAAGCAGAGTTTGGACATTGGGCAGGAAGCAGCAATAGATTAGATTGTGTTATACAGAAATGAATAAACAAGAATCATATTTCTAGCCAAGTGACTCCAACATAGAACGTGGCACCAGCAACATTATCTATAGTTACCTGATGAGTATGTTTGTGAAGTTGAATGTGAGTACATATATTTTCACATTGTATGAGGCACATAGCTCATGGAGTGAATGATGATCATTGGCAGTTAAGAATTTTCTAACTCTTGCTCTTTAGACTAAAGATACACTTACTAAGCCGAGGGTCCATTGGAAACAGCCTCTCTACCTTGTGAGGGGTAAGGTCTGCGTACATATACACTACCCTTCCCAGACCCCACGGTGTGGGATATTACTGGTATGTTGTTGTATACACTTACATAACTTTAAAATATCTCGCTCTCATTCATAGCTTTGGCGGAAAGCACTCTAAAGGCAAGGTTTAAGTTACTGACATGGTCGGGGTTGAACAGGGTTAGTCCGTTAGCAGCAAATGCATAGTTATCATATGATTCAACAATCTTCCCGAACAAATTGTATCATTACATTGTAAATCATCTCACAAAGGCACGATAAACTCATCCAACTCACATTTTGTTTCTTTGGCAAATTCACATATTTGTTTCTTACACGTAGAAGCCAAAATTGAAAGATTGAACCCATTAATGACGGCAAAACCAAACCAATAGATGATCTTTGCAAGGATAGTTCAAAAATCAACCTACAAAGATGAACCAAAAAGATCTGAATCGTACTCTGTGAAGCAACATCAACCACCACCTCTTTCAATGAAAGATAGGTGTTTCTCATGATTCTTTGGGAGTAGTAGCTTGTCGAAGTCGACGTTGATGTACATCCCAGTTGTATACACGAGCAGTTGTGACCTGAGCCATAGCAACTAAAAGAATAAGCACAAAAGCAACCAATAGCAACAAGTAGCATACCAGAATCAACGTTGTTTCCAAAGATGAAGTAAAATAAGTCATTAACATCAATTAGCTAAATAATTGAGAAACTGCTCCAAGCTCCATAAGTAGGTACATTCACCAAATACATCAGTAAAAAATTAGTGGTATATTCCCTAACAAATGTAAAATCAGTAAGAAGTAACTAAAAATTTACTTAAGCCAATTTACAGGCAACAGCTTGCAAGCCAGCAGCACTTGAATACAAGCTAAGTTCTTAGTCCTAGATGAGAGTCAGAGCAGAACTGACCTGAGTTATTGTCACTTGATCCCTCAGAAATTGTAGATCAGCCACAAGAACTTCTAAACTAGCTTTTGCATTTTCCAAGTTCGTTTGAAGAAGGGCAGTAGCCTGTACAGTGAACAAGATGTGAAGACCAATACTTCGAATATCCAAGAGTCTATGCTTCCGAAATCTTACAATAGCTAATTACATACCTCTTCACATGAATACTGCAGCATAACATTTGCCCCTAGCCATAAGCACACAGATTCAGCATCTTCAATCTTAGCCCGGGAATAAATACCTTCTGCCACTTCAAAATCAGTGATTAGCGCCTGCAACCAACGAGTCAAACCAGGATCAAATTAAACATGGCAAGTTAAAAATTTGGGGCTGAACATCGGCTGGAAATTATTAGTGAAGTAAACCAGGGAGAAATGATCGAAACCTTGTCTGACTTCTGCTTAGGCCATTAGCATTTAAAAGTAACCAATTCAACTCTTGAGCAATGGCCATCCAATTCTTACCCATCAAATGTTAAACTTAACCAACAAGAGAAACTTCTTTGAGTAAAGTGATCTATAGAGTAAAATATATCTCCATAAAGATTATGGTGTGACAAAAAATATTTAATTGAGGTTAAACGTGAGAGGAAAGGACCCCATCCTCCAATTCTCCCTTCCCGTTCTCTTATATCTCTTACCCTTTTGCTGTCATCATCTTAAAGTAGTCAAGTTCACAAATAAACACCCTTCAAGCAAATGATTGCAAGTACAACTTGTCATTAGCTATTTTTTTTTCCTTTTGTCATTAGCTCCATTAAGGGAAGAAACAACACATAGAGAACTGGTATCAAGCACAACATTAGTATTAAAATTAAAGGGAACTGGAGAACATTATGCGTTTAGGTATGAAATAGAAAACTGGTAGAAAAGGTAGGGGAATTCAAAGAAAACTTGGCAGGTGAAATTCTAGAAAGGGCCAGAATGGATGGGAGTTTCAGCACTTTCTAATGTTTCCACAAGTAGCCTCATCTAGCAGCCTGATTGGTATTCCAATGCAAAAATGTGAACTGCAATAGAATTGGTGAGTGGATCAAAGAGAGAGAGAAATGGCGGAAGAATGGACCAAAGATAATACATTCTTCAGAGACATATCAGTTTCGTCCTTTTTTTATTTTTTTATTTTTATATGATGGTGTCCTGTCTAGTGTGCACACTTCGACTATCCGCTTAAGGGTGTCAATGGTCCGGTTCGGCCGGTTATTTTATAAAATTTATACCATATCAATTTTTCGGTTATTCTATCATGAGTAACCAAAATTAGACTTTTCGAAACCGTCACAATCATGTCGGTTTCTCTTCGGTATCGGTACGGTTCGGTTAGTTTTCGGTATTTTTTTAAGTGTCATGTAAAATTCACCAGTAGAACTAGAATGCAATAACATATGTTCTTTTATAGGACTTAGCAAAACTCTCTATACATTTTTACTGTTTAAAGGGTGATGAATAAAAAAACATAAAAGATGGCTAGAGTATAGATCCATCAACTATTCTACAGCAACGTAAAAGAAATCGAGCAAAGACAAAGAAAATATAAATCACACGAGTGGAAAGATATTAACCAAGCTGAGACTCAAGAATAAAGTCTATAGAAGATTAAATATTCAAAAAGATAAATTTAGACTATATGAAAGGAAACATATCCAATCTATTGTAGTTTGCTACTCATAATCACTAAAATACTTTGTGTCTTGCTAATGAAGATGCTGGAAATAACTTAGTTTAACTAGAAGTAGCATAATAGGTTTTATGAATTAACATTTTGAGTTAAATTACTCATTGACTTATAACCGTTTTCATAATTCCAAGGTCCAAAGAAAAATTTAATGCTTTATTATTTTTAAACTTACCATATAAATATATTTTCCACATGCAAAATTTAATTGGTATTTTTTCGGTTTATTTTTGTAAAATAAAAAACCTACCCTAATTATCGGTTATAGATTTATATAAAAGCCTACGGTTTTTTAAAAGAAACCTAAAAATCGGTTCGGTGCGGTACGGTTGGTTTAGACGATTTTTAAATATCCATTGACACCCCTATATCCAATGGGTACTTGAGACAAATAACTCCTTCAAACAGAATGGCCAAGCAAATGGAGGAACAGAGGGAATGCAGTCATTGAAGGAGCAATAGAACGGTGGCCGTGTGGTGGTTGGAGTGAACAAAAGAAGGAGGAGGAGGTACTATAGAGAGAGAGAGAGAGAAAGGGGGGGTCTAACTTCTCTCTAGAACAGAAAAATTTTCAGGTTGTAGCTCCTTCAAAATCCTGAACCTTCTAGTCGTGTTCAAATAGTACTTTCAGCACCATTATTATCTTATTTCTAACCCCAGCAAGGATGCCCAAGTTAGGCGCCAATGAAGGATATAGGATTGCAGGGGTTCAACCAATTGTTAGCTAATAGCTGTACTTAGTGAATACTGGAGAACTCTCTCCCACGGTAAATCTGAATTTCAAGAAAGTATTCAATTTTCTGGACTGCTTCACACTATATCATCTAAATACGAATTTCGATATGAAAATTTCTTGCTTTCTTGCATTCACATTACATACCTAAATAAATAAAAATGGAAAGGTAGACTACTATCTCAAGAATTAGCTAATATGCAAATGTCTAGGAGTGCATCAAGGAAGTTTCACTTGATAAAAAGCACTTGGACAAACCTCACCGCTGTCCTTCTTAGCTTGCAAAGTAGCAACTATATCCAAGCATTTCTCTATGTCAGGAATCTTTGCCTGTGTAGAGTGAACGAGGATTAGTCAATTCTCCACGTGTTAGCATGAAACATATAAAAGCATCAAGCCAGCTAAAGCAAGAAACTTTCAGAATCACTTGACTTATCACAGAAGAAATGTCAAACATGTAAAACTCAACCCGTTTGAGCAATACAACATCACAACAGCAACTTATAAATGTTGAAAACCAGATTTGGCAAAATGTATGAGGCAGTCTATACTTAGCAGGCTGGATAAAGAGGACACTGCCAGATTTTACAATATGTTATGTATGCAAATTCCTTCATACCATTAGTGTTGGAACCGTTCTATTATGCCTGCTTGGTCCATTCCGACAAAGAGAAGGAGACAGCACTTTCAGAGGAAAGGTAAGTTTCACCTTTCAAATTTTGGCTTTTGTTTGGTAGCTCAACAAGTGCTTCATACGTGGCCAGAGTGATTTTTAATTTTTGGATTGACTTTCTTCTGTATACACTAACCTAACCTGTCTGTATTTCAATTAACTTTCTAATATTGGGCAGGTATCCTACCCCCCCCCCCACCCCCACTCAACCCACCCCCGTGACAAGATTATGATATGAATTCAACCTCTACATGTTAACTTGTAAATTCTCTTCTGTTATCAAATTCTAAAATGAACCATGAGTTGCGTTAAACAGTCCGTACTGACAGCTCTTAAATGAGGAGAAACCTAACCTATATTTAATAGATACCTTTTACGAAATTGTAAAAAGTCATTAGTCTTCTATATTTTGAGGATTCATACCCCAACTAGCTCGCGGTTGAGGCATTATTATTGTAAAAGGTCAGTCTGAAGAATGGCAAAACTGTAACCCTCACATGTTGGCCCCGTTACATCAAAGTCCGAGCATGTGCATAAGAATTCAATCCTATATATAGCTTCTGCATGAGCAACAGATTCCAAAAGCACTAAGTCTTTAAGGTAATCTCCAGAATCGACAACACTAGATGCAAAGACTAAAGTACAATTCTCTAACTCCTGTCCACCTTCAAGAACAATAAAAGGATAGAGTTACACATGAACATTTTCTCCATTTGAATTGCATTATGGCCTATTTCCTCAATTCAAGCATGCGTAAAACCTGGAAACTCATATTAAGAGTTACTAAAATTGAAATGAATACTATGAAACTAGACAAAAACAGCGTACCTGAAGATCCCTCTGCTGTGCCAGAAGTTTCATTTCAACCACTCGGTACTGCTGAAGTCTGCAAATGAACGACATGTATTCAGAAAACAAAAGGAGACCGTAATTAAACTAACCACTGACTGAAATTTCTAAAGCAGGACAAATTAGTGTGTGCTCATATAATGGATTCTGCTTTTGGAGTTTATGATTTATTAGTGATAGAAATAGTTAACAGCCTGCACGAAATCGGTACTAATAAAGTTTTGTTGTATGAGTTCTATACTTCGACTGTATCATAGGCCAAAAAGCCCAAAACAATAAAGGAATAGTTTCATTTCTATTTTCTGAATGACAAGTAGGACACAACATGCAATGATGCCAACTATGTACTCTTTGATCAACCAAATTCAGAGGTATCTTTAGTCAAACTTCTGTCATCTGCTTATCGTGAACTTTTACGCAATTAAAAGAGCATGCATTCTGCTACATTTTGGTTAGACACTTTGGATAGATGATACAAGAAACTGAACACAAATTTCGAAGCAAAGAAGAAATTACAAGTTCAGGCTACCAACACTTCGCAAGGGAAAGAGACTCAGTAAAACGATAAAAGGAAAAAAAGATTATGGGGCTTTAATAACAAGAACAACACAGGTTCTGAAGAACCACAAATTCCAGTCATCGCAAACAGACATACACACACTTCCATGTTTGTAGTCATTCTAGTTTTATTTATCCATGAACGGATTTAAGAATCTAATTGCACAAGATTTGGTCTATTTTCTGTAAGGCTGTACTGGCCTATTATCCCTATTCAGCTTCTCCTTCTCCACTTCTTGAGTTCTTGTGCTCTTTATTCCGTCGTACTAAAATAAGATCTCGGCGCACTTCTTATCAGTGAATCAGTATTTCTAAGGCCTATTCAGTTTAGACACACTCGGGAAAACACTTGGTTTGTAAAAGGATTCCCGTGAAATTACCAAAGGGATTTCGGTACAAGATCAGGGGGTAAACTATGTATTAAGCCTCTTTTTAATCATCATCCTTCAACAAAACTTACTCAGCCACATAGTTCAACTCGATTTCAGGCCAACACTTGTCAAATCCAAACCTACCTATTAAAGTATGATCTCCAAAAATTCACATTGCATTTGATCTCTCAGCAGCCCTAAGTAAATAAGGAATAACAAATTTAGGGGTAAAGGTCCTATTAGCCATTTGCCATAACGTTTTCTTAAAAGAAGTTAATGTAACAAGTAAGCTCCCACAAGAATCTTTCCTTGAGCCGAGGGTCTGCGGAAAAAGTATTTCTACCTTCTCAAGGTAGGGATAAGATATGCGTACACATTACTCACCCCATACCCCACTTGTGGGATTACTCTGGGTCTAATGTTGTTGTTGTTGTTGTTGTAAACTCCCGCAAGAACAGCAAATTAAAGGTTTGATCTTTACCTTTTATTCCATACCCAGATTAAAAAGATAAAAGGTAAATATACAGACCTACCGAAGCAGTTACAATTTCACTAAAGAATGAAACTTTACATGACAGTGAACAACCAATTTCTAATTAATTAATAGCGTCAAGGAAGAAAGATCAAGCTCTACGCACCGACGTGTGAAAACTATTTACAAAATCAGTTCAGCTAAAAGGTAATTGCTGGTAATTCAATTATTCAAACATTTGTCTATATCTCACTTATTATTGTCAGCCTATAAAATGAATCACTATCATTATACTCTATACAACTCATTGTGGGAAATTTAAATGTCACCTAAGTATTTTATACACCAAAAAATAAAATAAAAAACAGACCTTTCTTGGAGAAAAGCAAGAGCAGAGTTAACATCAAGACCAGATTGAGTAAGATATGACTGAACATCTTGTACAAATGACGCCGCCGGTATTCCCCTTCTCTCCGTTATCGCTTCCGCCATCTCCGTCCAAAGCTTGTTTACTGTTTGTAATTAACCTATTCTGAGATTTTTCTCAGTTGTTTTTGCTCGAATAGCGAACAAGGAAGAAAGCATAACAGGAAAACGACGTCGTTATGTCGGGCTGATTGATAGAACGTCGCCGTATGTAATAAGAATAAGAAAATTATAAAGAACAAAAGCAAATTGTTTTTTGAGTAAAATGTGTCTACAAGTCGGATTTGTTTAAATTGCAAATAAAATTTTTAATAAAAAAAAAGAGAAAAAAACATAGATTCACCTCGTATAAAATTTATACGAGGTGCTTTAACAGACAGTGACACCATATGACTATTTGTGTAAAGATCTCTTTTATAAAATGGCCAATATTTGCTCTTATTTAGATATGTTATAGAGCCTCAATCTCGTAAAAATGCTAGTCAGTTTTCGGACTGGTAACTAAAATATAGTCAACATTTGCAAAGTCATTGAAAAATAATCACTATTTTACTGCAACCCGGAAAGTTCCAGCACAATATACTGGAGATTGGTGCACCTGCGTATGAACTTCCAGCATATTATGATGGAACTCCAGCACATAGAAAGTTCCAGCATAACATACCGAAGATTAGAGCACTTGTGTATGAACTTCCAGTATATTATGTTGAAACTCCAGCACATGAAAAGTTCCAGCATAATATACTGGAGATTGGAGCACGTGTGTATGAACTTACAATTGTCTTACCTTTGAATTAGAGAATCAGATTTACTTGAAATGAGCCTTTCGAAATGCACTCCTTCTTTTGAGGAGAAAGCAATCGCCAGTTATAGCCTTGTAGATGATCAAGAAATTACCTTAGAAGTGTTTGACCAAAAAGTGTTAAGAATTTTGTTAAATTAATTAAGTAAAGTAATAATGGACAAATCCTAGTTAAACGTAATAAATTTTAGATCTAGAACTAATAGATATCAGTGTTATGGGATCGTATTCAAGATTATTAAATGTCACGAAGGTGCTCAATGATTGTGAATGAATGAGAGAATAATAGTAGACAATAGATATCACAAATGGCAATAAATGTAAATAGGACGAATTAGTCACCCAAATATCGAATGATGTGGAAGATTCCTCATTCTAACAATAATGTGTGATAACAAAATATGAGGATTGGACAAAGTATTCTTGGATCTTGTGAATGGAAAAGGCAGAATAGACAAAGAAATAAATAATGCAAGCTTTTTGTATATTCCCTCAATAGTCAACGTCTTACAAGTGTTCTTATTAGAGAGGTCAAGATCCTCTTTTTGTCCCTCATCTCTTACTATTTATAAAGGATAATCCTAGGAAACCCTAAAAAGTACAATAAGAGGAATATTCAGTAGAATATTCCTTTTCATAATTATAAGACTACCTTAGCCATTGTTGCTACTCTTACTCTACTCGACCTCGGTCCTGGTCTCTCGTTTGACAACTCCTCGCTATTGGTCATTGCTCGACCTCGGCCATAACTCATCCATTTTCATTCACTGAGCCTAGTCGGATTTTGACCTATACAGTTAGTCCCTCCGCTTACTGAGGTCGTCTTCTTGGTCGACCTCAGTGAGCGAACTTTATCTGCAGTCGTTTAGGAGAAATTCCGGCATGATGGTCGAGCAGAAATGATCACTGTCGAGATGGTGACATGTCGTTCCAAGGGTCGTGGTCAGCGAAGTAGGCGTAGGATGACGTATGGCCACGTGTGTCATCATTCCGCATCTTCCCAATGCACAACATCGTTTCTCGAGCCTCTGCCACTTCGGTTCTTGGGCCACTGACGGTTATTTACGCCGACTCGGGCGCCACAGTTGTTTATAAATAGAGGGGGGAAGTTTCTAAGTGAAACTTTCGCACTTTCTAACTTTATCTCTGCATTTTTCTTCATCTTCTTCTTCTTATTCAGTTCTTAATTTCTACTTCTTCCATCGCAACACCTTCTCTTTTCCGGCTCCACCGCATACACACTACTGGTAAATGACCAATTCAACTCCCAACTCCAAGATAGTCTCTGACACTACCCCATTATCAGTGGTTATGCCCTCCAGTGGCGGAGAACCCGTGGTTGTGGAATATGAGAGCTTCCCCACCGTGGAGGAGGTCGTTCCACGTAATCAAACTTCTAGGAACGACTTCTCAAAAGAACATGTTCCAAACCTCGAGCTGGTATTGTCCGAGATGGGGTCGAAGCATATCTCCGCCCTTAGATCCAAATTCCACATCCCCGCTCATATTGATATCGTTCCGACGAGGGACGACGTGATACAAGTCCACCGGCCCGGGTATTGTGCATTCTATGTCTACCCGTTCCTGGTGGGATATTCTCTTCCTCTCCCTCCATTAGTAGAAGATTTCTGCCATTTTTTCAGCGTCTTCCTGGCGCATCTTTCCCCCTATCTTTACAAAAAGTTTCTCATGTTGACGAAATCCGCGGAGCTGGCCGGCTGCGAAGTCTCTATCTGTCACCTGCTGCACTTTTTCTCGCTGAGCTTCTACAGAGGCACAATGGTTCATCTTCGCCACCATAAAAATAAAGGGCTGGTGGCGGTTATGGATGACAAAGCGAACCGCCGGTTCTGGTTCAGCTATTTCTACATCAATACTGAACACGTGGTGGCGAACCCAAGCGGGTTCCCTGAGCAGTGGAATTTTAATCATAAGTATCTTTTACTGTTTGAAGTGAGTTTGCTTACTTTTCTTTGTGTTTTTTGACTCATTCATTTCTTTGTAGCTGAGAGACGCCCACCTTCCCTGGTCGGCGACATTAGCGACTGGGCAGCCCGCAACCTGCCTCATACTGTGCGGATTCGTGACTGGGCATACTTCAATAAGAGGTTTGGACCCAAGCCCTCGGTCGGTAAGTTAGATTCCAACTTTGTAATCATTTCGCTCTTGTTATAGCCTATTACTATTCATTGTTGTTTTCTAACATGGCTCCTTTTTTGTGTCAGGTCGACGGGCTTTCAAGAAGGCGAAGGCTCCCATACCTGCATTCCGCCAGGCGGTCGCCTCGGCCGGGATGCAGTTCGTACTGGTTGAGTCCGTAAGGAGTGCTCATCCTCAAACCCCGTCATTGGGTGACTCCCGCCCACAGGCAGTTGTTATGTTGGTAGAGACCCCGACTTTCCTGGTTATGCACCTGATCGACGAGTCTTCTCCTGGCGAGGAGGAGGCGGAACCGTTAAAAAAGCGGAGGGTAGAGACTAGCAGGGTCACCACAGCTGATGTCGCGCCTGAGGGTCCGATCATTTTGGACATGGAGTCGGCGCATCCACTAGGCATCTAGGTTGCTCCCGCGCCTGAGATCGCCGCGGAAAAGAGGTCGTCAAAGGCATAAGGGGCCACCATGGGGGAGGAACATGCACGAACAACTGAGGTTGGCTCATAACCTGCGGATGGGAGAGACAAAATTGTCCTCGTAGAAGATGATGGGTTAGGATCTGACATCGACCCCGAAGAGGTGCGGGCCTTCAAATAGAGGTTTACCCGGGTGGAGATAAGGATCGAGTGGTCTAACCGGATCATCGTCATCGCCGTGGATTATAACCTCTTGGTTAATTCAGACCGGGTGGTTCCAACCTTCGCCCCTTTGTATGCGGATTCTGAGAACAGGACACTACAGAAGCTTAAGGATACGGACCTGTCACTGGGCATCTCCGGGATGGCCCTGCGAGTAAGTTCTCTTTCCACGTTTTAACTTCATTCATTTCTTTTATGTTGTTTGCCTCTGTTGATCCGTCTTCTTTTATTTATTAGACCTTCATTTTGGAAATAAAATGTGATTGCCGGTAAGAGAGAAGGGCGGCCCTCTACAAGAAGATGGAGTCCAAGTACAGAGAATACCGTTCAAAGCACCGAATGTTAGTCAACATACTCGGCGAGGACAGTAATTCCAGGCCCTCCGTGATGAGCTAAAACAAAATGATGAGGAGCTGAGGGAGAAGGGCGGTGAGCTTATGAGGGCCATTGGCAGGTGCATCGTGCTTGGGGGGATGCTGAGAGCTAAGGATGATGAGCTACAAGTGAGCAAGGGAGTGATGGCCAAAAATGTCGATCTTCAGGCTTAGGTGGCGTCATTACAGGTGGAGCTCGAATAGAGCGAAGCTAGATCCATTGGCTTGAGGGGCAAGTTGACATCCAGAGCTGAAGAATTTGAGAGAGTTGAGAGACAGAATGGTTGTTGTGGCAGAGGCAGTTGCACTAGAGGGTACCTCCGTGTCTTCAGGTCCGAGTGGGCTAGTGAAGCAGAAACTTTGGCGCTTAAAGAAGCAAGGATTGAAGAGCAAAGGTGGTTTGGAAGCGAAGGTGTCAGTCCTGAACGAGAAGATTGCCGCCCTGAAGGCCGAGATGGCGCAGCAGTAGGAACAACCGTCTACCTCTCATGCTTCCACTTATCCCAGTGTGTCATGGGAGTTTTACAAGAAGTGGGTTCATGATGAGGCCCGACTTGATATATATAGGGCTTTGATGACGGTTGGGAAAGATTTCGAAGCTGAGTTCGAGGATGCTCGTGTCAAGGCACGTGTAGCTCATGACGCCTACAGCTACGACCCCGACACGCCCGGGATGGACGATGACGAAGGTGATTTGGATGGGCTTGCATCTGATGCTTGGTACAATGATGAGTATGCCGATGGCGCTGGTGATGGTGGAGATGATGCTGTGTGATGTCTTTGTACTTAGTTTTTATTCTTTTCTTTCTCTCTTTTTTTGTGGGGGCATTTTTTTTTGGCCCTTTGTAAGATGTTTTGTTTTGAATAGAATGATTTGAATGGAATGATTTATTTTTTGTTGTATGTTTTCGGACCTTTCCCCTTTCCTGTGAATGTTTTTCTTTGTAAGAGTTCCTGACTTTTAGTTGGAAAAATAACTTGATTCGAATATAACTTGATTCGAACGAGGTCAAATGTAGACTTCAAAAATAATTCGAACGAGGTCAAATATAAGTCAATTCGAATGAGGTCGAATGTGGACTTGAAAAATAATTTGAACGAGGTCGAATATAAGTCGATTCGAACGAGGTCGAATGTAGACTTGAAAAATAATTCGAACGAGGTCGAATATAAGTCGATTCGAGCAAGGTCGAATGTAGAGTTGAAAAATAATTTGAACGAGGTCGAATGTGGACTTGAAAAATAATTCGAACGAGATCGAATATAAGTCGATTCGAACGAGGTCGAATGTGGACTTGAAAAATAATTTGAACAAGGTCGAAAATAGACTTGAAAAATAATTCGAACGAGGTCGAATATAAGTCGATTCGAACGAGGTCGAATGTAGACTTGAAAAATAATTCGAACGAGGTCGAATATAAGTCGATTTGGACGAGGTCGAATATACATTTAATGTGTTGGCGTGATATGTAAACTTGGTGGAGGCATGTAGGAACATCATATGCTTGCATATATTGCTTTGTTTATACATTCATTGGAGAGTTTTACATGTTTCTGCTTAGCTCGTATATGCACTCGAGAAGTCCCAGTCTATCTAGTCCCTTCATCAATCGGCCTGGAGAAGTAGTCGATAGGTCGGGCGATGAACGTAACACTTAAACTTCGAGACGCCCTCTTCGTTGCCTTAGTAAAAACCTCCCCGAGAAAACCCAATTGGGACAAAACTCGGGTGAGGGAAAAAGAATACGACTTGGAGGACGTCTATCTCTAGAAGTTGAAGTATTTGAGGTGGGATATGTTCCAATTGTTTGGTAGTAGTTTTCCCTCCATTGTTCTAGCTGGAACGACCCTTTTCTTGTTGCCGCCATGATTTTGTATGGGCCGTCCCAATTGGTTCCGAGTTTGCCTTCCCGTGGGTCTTTGCTCACTTGTGTTTTGTCTTTGAGTACATAGTCCCCGACTTTGAGTGGCCTGACTTTGGAGTTTTTGCTGTAGTACCGCTCTGCTTGTTGTATTTGAGTTATCATTCTTATGTAGGCCATGTCTCTCTGCTCGTCGGCTTCGTCGAGGTCTTGCCTTCTACTTTCATCGTTGCTTGGCCCGCTCTCGTTGGAGCATCTTAGACGTGGTTCACCGACTTCGACCGATATTACTGCATCAGTCCCATAGACTAGTGAGTATGGCGTTTCTCCTGTGCTTGTTTTCGTCGTGGTGTGGTATGCCAATAGCACTTCCGGCAGTAATTTCGGCCACAGTCCCTTAGCGTTCTCGAGCTTCTTTTTCATGATGTTCAATATTATTTTGTTTGAGGACTCCGACTGACCGTTTCCTGCTGGTGATATGGCATGGAGAGTATTCTCTTGATGTGCCATTTTTCGAAGAACTCGACGGTCTTTTTCCTAGTGAACTGAGGTCCATTGTCGCAACTGATTTCCTTGGGGATTCCTAAGCGGCATATGAGATTTCTCCATATGAATGTGATAACCTCTTGCTCGGGTATTTGGGAGAATGCACCTACTTCCACCCATTTTGAAAAGTGGTCAGTTAAAACTAAAAGAAATGGTACATTACCTCGTTCGGAGGGGTCCGACGACGTCCATTCCCCATTTGATGAAGGGCCAAGGTAAGGCGACTGAGTGGAGGTGCTCTCCTTCTTGGTGAATCATGGGGGCGTATTTTTGGCATTGCTCGCACCTTTTGACGAAGTCGGCAACCTCCTTTTACATTGTGGGCCAGTAGTAGCCTACTCGTATAAGACATTTGACGAGGGCTCATTTGCCGGTATGAGCTACGCAGTGGCCCTCGTGTACTTCTTCGAGGATGCGTCGTGTTTGGTTTGGTCCTAAGTATTTTTCCAGGGGATCGCCAAACATTCTTTTGTACAAGTCGCTATTGATGATGTTGTACCTGGCCGCCTGCATTCGAAGCTTCTTGGCTTCTTTTTTATAGGGCAAGAGCACTCCGTCCTGCAAATACGAGATAATACAATTACGCCATTCCCAAGTCATGTTTATAGTTCGTACCCCAATTTGATCTATTGATGAATGAAAGAGAGTGACCATGTTATCTTTTTCGGTCATGTTCCTGGTAGTTGCTGCCAATTTAGCGAGGCCGTCCTCCTCAATGCTCTGTGACCGAGGTATCTGGTCGAGCTGTTATCTGATATTTTTGTAGCCTTTGTTCTTTGATTTGGAAAGTCCATGTGACTTGACGATGAGTTATGAATCACATAGGAGGGTGACCCGTCGTACTCCATATTTGCGAGCAAGCTTTAGTCTTGCAATTACGGCCTCATACTCGGCCACATTGTTAGTCATATCGGGACATCGTATAGACTGGCGGATGACTTTGCCCATTGGGACCTCGAGTACAAGTCCCAACCCAGATCCTGACGCGTTGGAGGAGTTGTCGGTGTATAGAATCCATAGGTCCGGTAACTTGAGGGAATTACTAGAGGCTTCCCTTTCGACCTCGGGTATTATTTTAGCGCTGAAGTCGGCAAGTACTTGCGACTTTATCGTTGTTCGCGGCTGATATACTATATCATTCTCGTTCAACTCGATCGCCCACTTAGCCAACCTACCCGACATCTCGGGTTTATGTAGGATGTTTTTAAGGGGAAATGGTGTGACCACCGAGATGTGGTGCCATTGGAAATAAGGTATAAGCTTTCGTGAAGATACAACTAATGCCAGGGCCAGCTTTTCGAGGTGAGGACACCTCGTTTCGACATCGACCAAAGTTTTGCTAATGTAGTAGATTGGATATTGTGTACCTTTGTTTTCACGGGCCAAGACTGTGCTTACCGCAATGTCAGATACGACCAAATAGATTAGGAGACGTTCAACCGGTTCCGCCTTGGCAAGCAGCGGGGGCGAGGACATGTATGCCTTTAATTATCTTAGGGCATTAACGCACTCAGAATTCCAGTGGAGTCCGTTGTCCTTCTTGAGTACACCGAAGAATTTGTGGCATCTATCAGAGGATTGTGATATGAACCTTGATAGGGCGGCTATATGGCCAATCAACTTTTGCACCTGCTTCTTGCTGGTCAAATTTTCAAGTATTCCCTATATAGCCTTGATATGGCCGGGGTTAACCTCAATGCCTCTCTGCCGCACCAAAAAGCCGAGGAACTTTCCTGAGGTCACTCTGAAGGCGCATTTCTCGGGGTTCAGCTTCATGCCATACCGTCTGAGTATGTTGAAGGCTTCCCTCAGATGGTCGATGTGGTCCTCTTTCCTTTTTGACTTGACCAACATGTCGTCTATATATACTTCAATCATCTTGTCGAGCTTCTCTTTGAACATTTTGGTTACTAGCCTCTGGTAGGTTGCCCCTGCGTTTTTTAGTTCGAACGATATGACTCTATAGCAGTACGTCCTTTGGTGGGTGATGAAAGTGGTTTTTTCCTGGTCCTCCTCATCCACGAGGATTTGGCTGTAACCTGAGTAGGCGTCCAAGAAACTTAACTATTCGTGCCCCGTTGTTGAGTCCATGACTGATCAATGTGAGATAACGGAAATTAATCTTTCGGGCAGGCCTTATTCAGATCCGTGAAGTCCACGTACATGTGCCATTTCCCGTTTTTCTTTTTCACCATGACCACATTGGCGACCCATTGGGGGTACTTTGACTCTCTGATAGAACTATTGGTGAGCAATTTTTCTACCTCTTCGCGGACGACATCATTTATTGCAGCGTTGAATTTTCTTCTGATCTGCCATACCGGCGGGTAGAGTGGGTCGACGTTCAGCTTATGTGTTGCGATTTCCTTCGGGATACCTGACATATCTGTATGGGAGAAGGAAAACAAGTTTGTGTTTTCAGTTAAAATTTATGGAATTTACCTGGTTCTGGGAGTTTGTGGCCAATGTAGGCTTTTTTGTATGGTCGCTTTTATCCAATTGTATGGGATCTAGGTCTTCCACTGTTGATCATGTGGTCCACGGCGCCAGGGTCTTTGATGACATCGTTTTGCTCGCCAACGTCTGACCCCTACCTCGTTAATTTTTACGCGTCTGCGCTTTTGACTTTCAATTGTTGAGTGTATGTGCAGTCTTGGGCGATGCGATAGCATTCTTGGGTTGTGCGTTGCTCGCCGCGAATGCTGAACACTCCCCATGGGGTGGGAAACTTGATGACCTGGTACAGGATGAACGGGATAGATCTCATGGCGTATATCCAGGGCCGTCCTATGATGGCATTGTACGATGTATCTTGAATCATTATGTGGAATATCATTTCCAGGGTGATACTACCAACCAGAACGGGCAGTGTGATCTCTTCGGAGGCCCGTTCAACTGCATTGTTATAACATGTTAGTTTTATGCAGCGTGGTACTATTTTATGCTCGAGTCTCATCTGTATGAAGTCTCTGGGGTGGATAATACATGCGACGCTTCCATCATCTACCATAATTCGTTTTACATCGGTGTCTGAAATTCTTAAAATAATGACAAGAGCATCATAGTGAGGAAGGGTCAAACCGTAGGTATCTGACTTATCGAAGATGATACTTTCTTCGAGGTCGTCATACCGTTCATGGGTGATCGACCGCTTCAACTTGTGGGTGGTTGTGAATTTCACATGGTTGATCGTTGCGTCGTCGCCCCCGCTGATAATCATCTGGATACTGCGGGCTTGGGAGATCAATTTTAGGGGGCCTTGATGTTGTTCCCGCCCACGAGCGAAATTGGATCTTCCTCGGTTGCTCATCAGCTCCCTCAAATGTCCTTGGTGGATCATGTTCACTACCTCTTTCCTCAAGGCTATACAGTCTTTGGTCTTATGGCCTCGCTCCTGATGGAATTCCCAGAGGGAATTCGACTTTCTGATGTTTGGTTCGGAATTCATCTTTTGCAGCCATTTTTACCTTGGGGCCGAGCTTTTCTAGGACGTA
Organism: Nicotiana knightiana; assembly: GCA_005239525.1. Classification (NCBI taxonomy): domain Eukaryota; kingdom Viridiplantae; phylum Streptophyta; class Magnoliopsida; order Solanales; family Solanaceae; genus Nicotiana; species Nicotiana knightiana. The sequence continues at coordinate 20,384 of MDKJ01220692.1, read as the reverse complement.
GACTATTTCTAAAGGGAAACACCAAAAATATGAGCAGATAACAGTGGAGGCATACCTCTTTCGTTTTGGTGAGTCCCTGTTTGCGGCCTAGATGGGCCATCACCATGGCGGGAGGAGGGGGGTAGGACGACCGTTCTTATGTACGGTTGGTGCCTGTCACAGTTTAGGCATGTACCTACACGGTCCCTTCGGTCGTTATTTTGATGGTCTTTGCTCGACTCTACCTGGACCGATTTCAACTGTTGGGTTGGTTCGTTAAGGTCGTCCTCGTCCTCTCTCACCTCGGCGCAGTAGGCGTTGTGTATCTCCTCCCAGGTAGTGGGGATGGCGGGTATTTCATGAGCCTGCTTAATAGTTTTCTAGTCGCCCTCGACCCGCTCCTGTTTAACCCGTTCTGGAAAGCTGCTACTGCCATTCCCTCTGACACGTTTGGAAGGCTCATTCTCACTCTGTTGAACCGGGCGAGGAAGTCCCTTAGTCCTTCGTCGGGCGATTGTTTAATGGCGAATATGTCACTCACCCTGGCTTCTGCTTTCTTGGCTCCGACATAGGCGGCGACGAACTTATCGACCATCTCCTTGAATGTTTCTATAGAACGTGCTGGTAATTGTGAGTACCATGTTAGGTCTCCCCCGGTTAGGTTTTCGTCAAACTTCTTCAGCAGTACCGATGTCACTTGTTCTTTGGTGAGGTGGTTGCCTTTCACTACAGTGACGTAATGGATGATGTGATCTTCAGGGGTCCGTTGTGCCGTCACATATTTTTAAGTATAGCAGCATCTTGAAGGTTTTGGGTATGGCATGTGGTGCAGCCTCATCGCTATACGGTTGTTCCACGAACCGGTCGACGTACCGTTTTGGCAGAAGTTTTGGGGTGCCTGGTATCTTATCAACCCTCTCTTGGTGCTCCCTCATTTGGTCGCGTAGTGCTTTATTCTCGTTCTCCATATCCTGCAGTTTTCTTAGAATAGTAGAGATGGCGTCATTACCTGCATCATTAGCAGTGTGAGTGATACCTGTTGGAGGAGGAGCGTGCTACTCGGTGGTTGTTGTAGTGATGTCGACTCGTGCATCGTCTCTACTCGCCCCCTGAGCGGGTTTGTCAAGTATATTGTTTAGTGTACTTGTCAACCATGCCTCTAGTAATTTTTTTACTACCCGTGGCGCTTCTTCCGGCGTGGACGTAAAGACTCCTTTCCCATGAGAGGCAGTAATGTTGCCATGGGGGGGGGAGTGAGTCATTTTGCCTGGATAAGGCACTTGGTGTCACATTCTCCTCGTTATCTTTGTTAACCTCGTTTATAGTGCTTAGGGGGTTAGTGGTGAGGCATGTTACTACTTTCAATTTTTCTTCTCCATTTCCTGCCATCGTTAGTTCGTGCAAGAAGGGGGGAAAAGAAGGCTTTGTCGTTTTTTTTAATCTAGAAGGAACTAAAATTTTAACTAGAAATTTCCCACAGACGACGCCAAATTGTTTGACCAAAAAGTGTTATGCTTTTTGTTAAACTAATTAAGAAAAGTAATAATGGGCAAATCCTAGTTAAATGTAATAAATTCTAGATCTAGAACTAATCGATATCAGTGCTATGGGACCGTATTCAAGATTATTAAATGCCACAAAAGTTCTCAATGATTGGCAATGAATGAGAGAATAATAGTAGACAATAGATACCACAAATGGCAATAAATGTAAATAGGAGGAATTAGTCACCGAAATATTGAATGATGTGGATGATTCCTCCTTCTGACAACAACGTGTGATAATAAATATGAGAATGGACAAAGTGTTCTTGTATCTTGTGAATGGAAAAGGCAGAATAGACAATGAAATCAATCAAGGCAAGCCTTTTGTATATTCCCTCAATAGTCAACTTCTTACAAGTGTTCTTATCAGAGAGGTCAAGATCCTTTTTTTGTTCCTTATCTCTTACTGTCACGACCCAAAATCCATAAGGTCGTGATGGCGCCGGACACCGATGTCAGGCAAGCCAATCATTAAATGGTTAAGTTAAATTTCCGGTTTTAGCATTTTTTGGAATCCTTACCTTTCACTTTATTACATGTTAACTGAATAAAATCCGCTAAGTAAATACGACAGTTTAAGATTCCATTTTGTCAAAATACATCCCAAACACATCTCAGAACCCGGTGACACAAGTACATGAGAGATTACTAAGAATTTTACAAATTCTACAAAACTTGTCCGAAATACAAATTGGACAAGGAATGAAAATGAAAATACAATACATAGAGGAAGACTCTGTCGACTGCGGTTCGTTTCCAAGTGATGCAGCTCGTCTAAGTCTCCAAATCATCTATATTGCTATGAAGGTACCTGTGCAATAAAAATGCACAGCAAGTGTAGCATGAGTATGAAAATAACGTGTACTCAGTAAGTATCCCGCCTAACCTCAGGGAGGTAGTGACGAGAGGTCGAATTAGAGACTGGCTAGAAGTCATTTTAGTATAATCAAGTGAGACACTAAGCATGAATGTCATAGGCAATTTATTTAAACCAGGAATAAATAATATCAACTCCTTCCACATTTAACACTTTAAATCTTCGTCATTTCAGTTGACAATTTAAATAATAATTAGGGATGATAAACATCGGACTTATTTCACATTTTACACATCAATTCTTCTTCTTTTTAACTGACAAATTAAGAATTTCCTTAGGCCGATAAACATGTATAAATCACAGGAAATACGCAGCAATTATCATGCGCAAACAAAGTGCTGAGGGTCGAACAATGTGGACCAACAATAATAAAATGTGCACTACCGAGGGTCGAACAGCTCGAACCATAGATGCATCTATCTGCCCCGCTCGCGAATCGATCATGCGACGCGGTTATACATAAATACAGGGTTATCCTGCTCGCGAATCATACATGCGACTCAGGCACCCATAGATACACATGTTCATACAATAAGTCCACATTTTTGTCAAGAAAGTAGTTACTCGGGAAAGAGGTAAAATTCTTCTTAAGGGAACACAAAAAATAGCATTTAAATCTTTGTTTTGAACTCATTTTCCAAGTTTAATAATATTCAATAATATAACCTTATCAGAAGTACAATTATCCACGGAGGAATCAATTCTCTTTCTAGATGATTAAGAAAATGAACTCTAGTCTTCTTAGGTATTCAATTACTATTTCGATCATATAAGCGGTCTAATATTACTGGCAAGATCACAAGTACAACAGATAAGGCATGCTACTGGGTCCTAGACTACCCGGACATAAGCATATTAGTAGCTACGCACGGAATCCCGTCACCTCGTGCGTACGTAGCCCCCGCAAATAATAGCATGTATTCATTTAGTTCACCTATGGGGACAATTCCCCCTCACAAAGTTAGAAAGGAGACTAACCTCACTCTGAAATTCCATAACCGGCTTCCAAGCCCTTCCGACGACTCCAATGGACGCACAACGCCCCCAAACTATCCAAATAACGACAAACCAATGAAAAAATACTCTAATATTTGCAACAATTTAAATTATATAATTTCTCTACTCAGTGAATTGACCAAAATGACCTCGGGCCCACGTGCCCGTATTCCAAAATTTCTCGAAGATATACCCTACCCATGGTCTTACTAACTCAAATATACAATTTACTCTAAATTCCATGCTCAAATTCATGGCTAAAAATCTAAATTACCAAATTTCTAGTTTTTCTTCAAAATTTCCAATTTCCTACTAATTTCCATGTCTAATTCCATGCAAGATCACATATTTAACTTAGGAATGGGAATGAATCACTTACCTTGCGATGCTTGATGAAAATCCCCTCTTGAAGCTCCTCAAAATCGCCCAAACCAAAAGAAAATAGGAGAAAATGAGCCAAGTGCTCGGTTATAAAACATACACTGCCCAGGACGATATCCGCACCTGCGATCCACATCTCGCACCTGCGATTCCGCAGGTGTGCCCAAACTCCCGCACATGTGGCTTCCTCAGCTCCAGCCAAACTCGCACCTGCGCCCCATTGTCTGCATCGGCGCCTTCGCAGGTGCGGAAATTACATCGCACCTGCGCTCCCAGCCAAACCATCAAAATCTCGCGCCTGCGACGCCAAGACGCACCTGCGGCCAAAGCCTCGCAGGTGCGATCACACCAGATGACAGCAACCTCAGCACTTTTTCAAACTCCAAACTTGATCCGTTAACCACCCGGAATCCACTTGAGGCCCCCGGGACCCTATCCAATTACACCAACCTGTTCCAAAACATAATGCGGACTTGCTCGAGGCCTCAAATCACATCAAATAACATCAAAACCACGGATCACACTAAAATTTGAACTTTAAGAACTTGAAATTTCAAACTTCCACCTCCGATGCCGAAACCTATCAAATCACGTCCGATTGACCCCTAAATTCTGCACACAAGTCATATTCGAAATTACGGACCTTATCCAACTTCCGAAATCGCATGCCGACCCCGATATCAAAATTTCCACTTCCGGTCAGATTTCTAAAAAACCTTCAAATTCCTATCTTTAGCCAAATGACTTCAAAATGACCTACGGACATCCGAATTCACTTCCGATCGCGCTCCCAGCTCCAGAATCACCATACAAAGCTATTCCCAGACTCAGAATCCCAAACGGAAATCAATATCACTGAAATGCGCTTCAAGCCAAACTTAGGAAATTTTCTTCAAAATGTTGACTTCCACAATATACGCCGAAACGCTCCCGGGTTATCGAAAGCCCGATCCGGACATACGCCCAACTCCGAAATCATCATACGAACCTACATGAACTTTCAAATCCCGATTCGGAGGTCATTTAATCAAAATTCCAATCTTAGTCAATTTCTCAAACTTAAGGCTTCTAAAATGAGAATTTTCTTTCCAATTTGACTCCGAACTTCCCGAAATTCAACTCCGACCATGCCCACGAGTCATAATACCTGAAATAGAGTTGATCATGACTTCAAACCGCTGAACGACGCACTAAAGCTCAAAACAATCGGTCGGGTCGTTACATTCTCCCTCACTTAAAGAGACGTTCGTCCTCGAACGTGCCAAGAACTGATCCGGAGTTATCTGAAATCACTATTTAACACCTTGTGCACCTTCCCGTGCTACCACAACCCAACTGAGCACATTAGCTTGATCGAATCTGAAGATATCCTCTTTTATCCATACAATAAGCTCATAACCCAGTTCCAACACTTGAAATTCTCTGCCAAGCCTGTTTCTAATATATGAACACCATATCAACTACCATACAAGACACCGGAACACAACTGCTTACCTTTGATGAATCAGCACCATGCACCGCATAATTCATCCTCTAGCCACCAGGACATTCCCTAAACCTTAACAACCAAAATTCTACGAATTTGATGCTCCCAATGCACTTTACAATGTATATACATACATCCTGCTATAATGCTCACGATACCACCACAACGGAGGAGATGTGTAGAAATTCATAACCAACTGCCGAGTTAACAAATCATTGAATATCTCCTCTTGACTAGAATCATCACCTCATTATGAACTGAATAATGGTATTTGTCCTTTAATATACTTCACAAAATCTTATCGCACTGATCCCTGGTCCAATAATCTTGTTTCACACAGTATGAACTGATCAGACAAGAAATCACCCCAAACATGACCAATAGTCTCACATGATACCACAATGCGCCAATAGGCCACAATTCGAACATGATACATAAGGAAATGACTCAGGAAGGGACCGACTCACGCAACTTATAGGAACTTTCCACAAAGAATAGGAAGTAAAACACAAGAAAAATAAATATAGGAACCTTACTCATCATCAGACTGTTGTGTCGCGCAGCCCGATCCATATAACATACCCGTGGCGACGTGCCACCCGATCCACGCATAAAATTTACATAAAAAGATACACACCGAGATATATTTCTCATTACCACAAAATATCGAACATCGGTCACAAGCACGCTAAGTGCACAATACCATCCTGGGGAGACTGATAAAGCCATATGCTACAAAACTCAAGCATATATATATATATATATATATATATATATATTCACACTTTGGATCTCAAGAGCTATCATGCTCACATAACATCATCACTATGCGGGACCTCAACACATAAGAAATTATCAAGCTGTTTCACAACTCACACGGCACAATCATAATATCACATGAATTTGACGAAGACGGAACAACACCTGATAGTCCAACACTCCTCCTCGAGGAGCGCTATACTGAAATGAACACATCTGCCTCACATGAAGCCCATAATCCTGTTTAAACTCATTCACACACTTCAAGCTGATTTTGCTCGCACCGAACTATGCTAATAGCTTTACCTGGGTCCATGTTAACCCACTTCCTCTCATAACACGCAAGAACAAGCATCATAGCCGAAACAAACACCCCACAATCCACAACCGAATGAACCGAACACCCTCTAGGCATAAATTCTCAAATAAGCAATATTACACTTCCTTATACTTGGTCTAAATCTTCCATCAATTAGGTGACTACCTGTCACACTTATACCATCTTCTCGTGGTCACGCTCCCACGACCTTCCACGAGGTAACAAGTCTGCACATCCATACCACCGACCACACTAATGTCGCAAAACACATTAAGAACCCATGACCAGGGTACAAAGCCTCTTTCACGAATATCGATCTCAGGTGACACTGAAGATAACACCAGCTTACTCTGAACTTTCAAATCCTTTTTTTTCTTGATCGCCCGAGCTCATGACATCCTTGCCAACACCGAACCGCAATCTTGATCCTTACTTCCAATTACATACTGCTTACTGCACCTAACATGCCAATATGAGATTGTCCAAGAATTCCATCGTAACTCCTGAACCACTAATAAGGGAAACACCTCATCGTATAGATACCTCTTACTTACCTCAATTCAAGAGAGCAATAACAACACTCAAGTGAATTCTCACAATCACCCAACATGCAAATCCTTAAGTAGTGGTCTGAACCACCATAAACCTTCCGGGATCCGCCTACACCTGACAGGCCATAACACTCGAATGCTCCCACGTGAAATCTATTACGACGGCCGACAAGCCCCGCACATACTGGCCCAAACACATGCATAATTTAATTACACTGACGAAACTGATCACTGTCGTAAATGTGCCATTTCAACCATGGCTAATCAATTTATCTTCTTTTAATCATCCTTAACTGCCTCAGAAATAATAGTAACCCCATTCAACTCATAGAAAACTCAATCCTCACTCATCCCAAGTGGTCTTGATTCACGAGACCATGTTGTCTCAATCTCACAACCCGTCTCATACCCTTCTGATAGTCTTTCGACACCCCGGAGTTTACTTTCTCACTTCCCCAACACTATCATGCACGCTGAAAAATATCATAGAACACTCCAACCATTTTCCCTTTCTCAGAAATTATACTGCAAAAGCTCAATTCTTAATCATACTGCTCCCTTTAACCCTTAAACATCGTGTTCTTAACCTCCGAATTTACTAGGGACGCTATTGAGAGTCACCCACTCTGACTGGCCCCGAATACAATCAACTCCAAGGATTTTCTAGCACATGAACAACCTTTTCAATGAAGCACGTGACTGAGTCACTACCCTAACAACTCGTCTATGCCTTAAGCATAAATTCTGAATCTTCCAAAGCCTGACCCTGGTCCAACAGGGCCAACTTTTGCACATATTCATCAAATCCCATGCACAATCACCATTTTACTCATTTCCCTTAGATGTAATAACTTGCCAACACGCCGACAATCCGCAACCCCATGATAACACACTCCTACAACCCAACTGCAGGTGGTGGGACTCCCCCACATAGCCCGAAGCTACTCCTTGCACCACTCTAGACCCTGCTGAGATCCTTTCCCCTTTGTTAACTTGATCTTGCTCAACCAATCCGTCCAATTCTTCCAAATTCTCTTGTTAGCACTCCCTAAATACTCAAATTCTATAGCATCATTCACACATTCTGCCTCCTACCGAATAGCCACCAGAATCCCTCACATAAACTTGCCAACCATGCAATCGCTAACCTATTCACTTGAGATAACCCACCTGTGGAAATCACTAACTGACACCTTCCAACGACGCTGAAATGCACACTCTCTACAACATCAATAACCCATCCTAAGCCTGATCTCATTCACCAACTTTACCAGTCCGTCCGCTCCTCATGTACATCTACTAAATGCGCTACATCTTAAAATTCACCGCCACAATGCGTCCTTCTTCATTCCTAAGAACTCCTCCCTGTTGTATCCAACCTTCCGCCGAAATAACCCACATTTCAACTTAAGCTCGAGGACCCAATCACCATCCACTAAAACCCTCAAACTTCCCCTCAAGGTAGGCAACTATCTTACCACTGAACTCTTGTGCTGCGCTGCCACTCTCCTACTTGTTAAACTCATTCATTTAAACAACTACCTGACTTATGTTCCTTACACCTGGCCTTTTATAAAGGGAACAACCACCTAGAACTTTTCACATATATTCCTTCATCGTATGCTGCCTAATTGCTGCCTCAATTCAATATCATTCTCTGCAGCTCTTAAACCAGCAATTCGCCACGACTTCAAACTCTCCGAAGATCATCTATCTCGAGCTGCCTTCATTATCAACACTTATCCAGTACTGAACCACCGCCTCTCACGGTCTCTGACAACCGCTTCTTCAATACTTCTTCATAATACTCTAACCCCATGCAACTGAAGAAACCATAGCACCGACAATCTTAACACATTCCATTCGATCAATGACGACGATATCACATCACAGGTGAATATCCCACCTTACTTAAAAACACCAAGTCTTACTACTTTATCAATCCAAAACCTGACCATTTATAATCCAAATGTCTTTCCCCTACCGGAACTAAAATTCTAAAATCTCGAAATCACGCCCTGAGAAGACCTCCCTTCAAGCCATTCATCATCCCCAACATATGGGCAAGCATTCTATCATCATATCGACATCGCGCGATAACCAATTGTAGACATCATCACAACCTGAGCATAACCTCAAGTCCTCAGAATCACAGCTACTGGCTGAAACAATCATATTATTCTTCCGCAGAGAAATGACAATAGCCTCAATCAACTTCGTGGGGAGAAACATATTGCACCATACCCATAGCACCATTTCAATTCCTCAAATTCCTGATTCATAGCAAGCGCTTCGCGACGCGTAAGATTGAGTATGAAGAAACATAGGTATAAGCCTCGAAGGAATCAAATCGCACGATGAGAAATAAAGAAATCAAGAAGGGAAGTACTCCTAACAACCATGTAGCCTCTCGAAGATAAGTACAGACGTCTCCATACCGATCTGCAAGACTCTACTAGACTTGCTCATGACTCATGAAATCGAAGGGAACCTAGTGCTCTGATACCATATTGTCACGACCCAAAATCCATAAGGTCATGATGGCGCCGGACACCACTGTCAGGCAAGCCAATCATTAAATGGTTAAATTAAATTTCCGATTTTAGCAATTTTCGAAATCCTTACCTTTGACTTTATTACATGTTAACTGAATAAAATTCACTAAGTAAATACGACAGCTTAAGATTCCATTTTGATAAAATACATCCCAAACACATCCCAGAACCCGGTGACACAAGTACATGAGCAATTACTAAGAATTTTACAAATTCTACAAAACTTGTCCGAAATACAAATTGGACAAGGAATGAAAATGAAAATACAATACATAGAGGAAGACTCTGCCTACAACGGGTCGTCTTCGAGTGATGCAGCTCGTCTAAGTCTCTAAATCAGCCATAGTGCTATGAAGGTACCTGTGTAATAAAAATGCACAACAAGTGTAGCATGAGTACGAAAACAACGTGTACTCAGTAAGTATCCCACCTAACCTCAGAGAGGTAGTGACGAGAGGTCGAATTAGACACTGGCTAGAAGTCAATTTAGTATAATCAAGTGAGACACTAAGCATGAATGTCATAGGCAATTTATTTAAACCAGGAATAAATAATATCAACTCCTTCCACATTTAACACTTTAAATCTTCGTCATTTCAGTTGAAAATTTAAATAATAATCAGGGATGAAAACCATCAGACTTATTTCACATTTTACACATCAATTCTTCTTCTTTTTAACTGAAAAATTAAGAATTTCCTTAGGCCGATAAACATGTATAAATCAAAGGAAATACGCAACAATTATCATGCGCAAACAAAGTGCCGAGGGTCGAACAATGCGGACCAATAATAATAAATTGTGCACTGCTGAGGGTCGAACGGCTCGAACCATAGATGCATCTATCTGCCCCGCTCGCGAATTGATCATATGACCCGATTATACATAAATACAAGGTTATCCTACTCGCTAATCATACATGCGACTCAGGCACCCATAGATACACATATTCACACAATAAGTTGACATTTTTATCAAGCAATTACTCAAGAAAATGGTAAAATTCTTCTTAAGGGAACACAAAAAATAGCATTTAAATCTTTGTTTTGAAACTCATTTGCCAAGTTTAATAATATTCAATAATATAACCTTATCAGGGATACAATTATCCACTGAGGAATCAATTCTTTTTCTAGATGATTAAGAAAATGAACTCTAGTCTTCTTAGGTATTCAATTACTATTTGGATCATATTAGCGGTCTAATATTACTGGCAAGATCACAAGTACAACAGATAAGGCATGCTAGTGGGTCCTAGACTACCCAGACTTAAGCATATTAGTAGCTATGCATGGACTCCCGTCACCTCGTGCGTACGTAGCCTCCGCAAATAATAGCATGTATTCATTTAGTTCACCGATGGGACAATTCCCCCCACAAAGTTAGAAAGGAGACTTACCTCGTTCCGAAATTCCATAACCGACTTCCAAGACCTTCCGACGACTCCATTGGACGCACAATGCCCCATAACTATCCAAATAATGACAAACCAATGAAAATATACTCTAATATTTACAACAATTCAAATTATATAATTTCCCAACTCCGCTCAGTGAATTGACCAAAATGCCCTCGGGCTCACGTGCCCGGATTCCGAAATTTCTCGAAGATATACCCTACACATAGTCTTACTAACTCAAAGATACAATTTACTCTAAATTCCATGCTCAAATTCGTGGCTAAAAATCCAAATTACCAAATTTCTAGTTTTTTTTCAAAATTCCCAATGTCCTACTAATTTCCATGTCTAATTCCATGCAACATCACATATTTAACTTAGGAATGGGAATGAATCACTTACCTTGAGATGCTTGATGAAAACCCCCTCATGAAGTTCCTCACAATCACTCAAACCAAAAGAAAATAGGAGAAAATGAGCCAAGTGCTCGGTTATAAAACATACACTGCCCGAGCCGATATCCGCACTTGCGATCCACATCTCGCACCTGCGATTTCGCAGGTGCGCCCAAACTCCCGCACCTGCGGCTTCCTCAGCTCCAACCAAATTCGCACTTGCGCCCCATTTCCCGAATTTGCGCCTTGGCAGGTGCCAAAATTACATCGCACCTGCGCTCCCAGCCAAACCATCAAAATCTCGCACCTGCGACGCCAAGCCGCACTTGCGGCCAACGCCTCGCAGGTGCGGTCACACCAGATGACAACAACCTCAACACTTTTTCAAACTCCAAACTTGATCCGTTAACTACCCGGAATCCACCCGAGGCCCACGGGACCCCGTCGAATTAAACCAACCTATTCCAAAACATAATGCGAACTTGCTCGAGGCCTCAAATCACATCAAATAACATCGAAACCACGAATCACACTAAAATTCAAACTTTAAGAACTTGAAATTTCAAACTTCCACCTCTGATGCCGAAACCTATCAAATCACGTCCGATTGACTCCAAATTCTGCACACAAGTCATATTTGACATTACGGACCTGCTCCAACTTCCGGAATCACATTCCCACCCCGATATCAAAATTTCCACTTCTGATCGGATTTCTCAAAAACCTTCAAATTCCTATCTTTAGCCAATGACTTAAAATGACCTACGGACATCCGAATTCACTTCCGATCGCGCTCCCAGCTCCAGAATCACCATACAAAGCTATTCCCAGACTCGAAATCCTAAACGGACATCAATATCACTGAAATGCGCTTCAAGCCAATATACGCTGACTTCCACAATATACGCTGAAACGCTCACGGGTTATCCAAAGCCCGATTCGGACATACGCCCAACTCTGAAATCATCATACGAACCTGCAGGAACCTTTATCTCGATTCAGAAGTCGTTTACTCAAAATTCTAATCTTAGTCAATTTCTCCAATTTAAAGCTTCTGAAATGAGAATTTTCTTTCCAATTTGACTCTGAACTTCCCGAAATTCAACTCCGACCATGGCCACGAGTCATAATACATGAAATGGAGTTGCTCATGACTTCAAACCGTTGAACAACACGCTAAAGCTCAAAACGACCAGTCGGATTGTTACACTTACTATTTATAAAGGATATTCCTAGGAAACCTTAAAAAGTACAATAAGAGGAATATTTAGTAGAATATTCCTTTTCATAATTCTAAGACTACCTTAGGCATTGTTGCTACTCTTACTCTACTCGACCTCGGTCCTGATCTCTCGTTTGACGACTCCTTGCTATTGGGCTTTGCTCGACCTCGATCATAACTCATTCATTTGCATTCGCTGAGCCTAGTCAGATTTTGACCTATACAAGAAGATAACAAAGATATTAAGTATAACTATTTAAAATAATGTGCAAAACACATGACATTTAACAATGGTTAATATTAATGTTTGTAGTTAAATAAGATAACATGTGTCATTTTCTTATTGGTGGGTATAAATGTCCGATATGAGTAAATTTTTATCGTTTTATACCTACAGGTGGGGTAAAATATAATTTATACTATTAGGTCACATAGCTACTTGTAGTTGTATTAAAATATATGGTTAGTAATATGAAACACAATGTAAATCTACTTGTTGTAACAAGCTAAAATATATAAATTGTGCAAAAAAAAAATACCTTTGGGTTAAAATTTAACTTCCGTACAAAAGTCTGAAGTTGAGAGCTACCCAACTTCAAATCTTAGGTATGAAGTTTATACTTCGTCTAACTAGGAAGTTTTGTATGCAAATCAATATGTAAAACTGAATTTCATATGTTTTTGCAAGAAAAGGAGGAAGTACATTGATATTATAAGGAGCTTTATCCATGGTAAGATCAAATACAAATAAAAAAAACTGATTTACATACAGATTTGCAGTAATGTTATTTTTAAATTGAGTTTCATATCTCTTTGCAAGAAGAACAATAAGAAGTTCGATATTTGCCTCATTCAACTAAACTTTAAGGGGTCATTTGGTTACAGGGATGAGAGAGAAGGATATGTCATGTGATTAGTTACTGAGGCAGATGTAATGTATCGGCACCGGGTTCAACTGAACCCAATACTTTTGGCGTAGAGCATAAATTTATGTGTAAAATTTCATTAATATTGTAATATATAGCAAACTTGAGTTTCCCGAAGAAGAGGGAGCACAGTCACCTTCCGAAGTTCGGTGGCCGAGACTCATATTGATTTTTTACTCTGCAGGAAGTCCGATAGAGGTCTTTGCACGGATTGTAAGGTCATCTCAAGTGAGAACCTCTCGACTCTTCATAGGCTCCTAGTCACGGACCTTGACATCACGAGGAAGAGGGCGATGTATAGCCAACATAGGATCAAGTGGGGATCCTTGACGGAAGCTAAAGCATAGGAGTTGGGGGTCAAGATGCTGACTGTGGGGGCTTGGAGGAGTAGTGGGGACGCAAGCGCTATGTGGACCATGACTGTGCAGACCATGACTTCACAGTGCATTAGGGAAGCTACAAGAGATGTATTAGGGGTCTCAAAGGGTTACTCTGGTGGTCACAAGGGAGACTTGTGATGAAATGGAGAGGTGCAAGTAAAAGTGAAAACAAATAAAGCGACGTATTTGAAGCTAGTGGAAAGTGTAGACGAGGATGAGAAAAGGGCGAATAGATAGCAATATAAGTTGGCTTAAAAAGATGCAAAGCTAGCATTTATGGCGGCCAAGACTGCAACTTTTAGTCATTTGTATGTGGAACTTGAGGCCCGGGGTGGGGATAAGAAGTTGTTCAGGTTAGCCAAGGCACGATAAAAGAAGCCTTGTGACTTGGACTAAGTGAAATGTATCAAGGACGAAGAAGGTAGAGCTTTGTTAGATGAGAGGCTTATCTGTCGGAGATGGTAGACCTACTTTCATAGTCTCTTGAACAAGGAGGGGGACAAAAGCATTGCATTGGGTGATTTGGAACTCTTTGGGAGTCATTATGACTTTGGGTATTGTAGGAGGATTAAATTTGATGAAGTGGAGAGGGCTATGCGTAAGATGAGCAGGGAAAAAGTGATCGGACCGCATGAAATCCCAGTGAAGTTTTGGAAGAGTGCGGGCAAGGTAGGCTTGGAGCGGCTCACTAGGTTATTTAATATTATTTTAAAACGAAGAAGATGCCCGTAGAGTGGAGGTGGAGCACGTTGGTTTCTATATATAAGAACAAGGGTGACATCCGAAATTGCAATAATTATCGAGGTATCAAGCTGCTCAGCCATACTATGAAAGTCTGGGAGAGAGTGGTAGAGCTAAGAGTGAGGAAGAGTGTGTCTATTTCCGAGAACTAGTTAGGGTTTATAACGGGGCGTTCGACTATAGAAGCTATCCCACCTTGTTTGGAGATTGATATAGCAGTATAAATAGAGGAATAAAGACTTGCATATAGTGTTCATCGACTTAGAAAAGACGCACGACAAAATTCCGATGGAGGTTTTATGTAGAGGTGTACCTGTTGCTTACGTTAGGGTGATTAAGAACATGTATGATGGAGCAAAGACCCGAATGAGGACGGTAGGTGGGGACTCAGACCATATCGATTATGAAAGGGTTGCATCAGGGGTCGGTACTCAGCCCTTTTTTGTTTGCCCAAGTGATGGACGTACTGACGTGTCACATCCAATGAGAGGCGCCATGGTGCATGATATTTGCAGATGATATTGTATTGATTGAGACAAAATACTTGGAGTGTATGTTCAGTGGTGAGACTTAAGAAGAGGAAGTGGAGGTGAGGCTGGACTCATAGGTCATCCCTCGGAGAGGAAGTTTTAAGTACCTTGGGTCTATTATTCATGGTAGGGTGGGCATATTTCGGTCGGAACCGAATAAAACGACCGAACCAAATAAATTTTTATTTTGATTTCGGTTATTCAGTTTGTTCGGTCGGTTTCAGTTTAAATTTTTAGTTTTTCGGTTCGATTTTCGGTTATTAAGTTATTTAGTTCGGTTAACCGAAAAATCGAATTATTACATACAGGTTCTTTAAGTTATATATAGGCTAAGACCATAGGATATATGATAGATACCAGGAGGATTTCACATATAGTTATAATTTACACTATGTTTGAATTTTATGATCCATAATAGTGTGCAAAGTTTAGTCTATTTTTTTATAAACACAATATTTCCAACAATTTCGATGTTTAGGGAAAAAACAACAAATTTACCAGTCCTATTACTACATAGAAGGAGCCCAATACGATAATGTTCAAACCGAAAACCGAACCGAAATAACCGAACTGAAATTAGAAAAACCGAATTGAAATGAACTTATTTCAGTTCGGTTTCGGTTACTACTTTTACAAAATCGAATAACTGAACCGAATTTCTTCAAACCGACGAACGCCTACCCTTAATTCAGGGGGATGGGGAGATTGATGAAGATGTCACATATCGTATCGGGGCGTAATGGATGAAATGGAGACCCGCTTTTGGTGTTTTATGTGACAAGAAGGTACCACCGAAACTTAAAGGTAAGTTCTATAGAGTGGTGGTCAGACCGACGATGTTGTATGGGTCTGAGTGTTGGCCATTCAATATAGCTCATATTCAAAAGATAAAGGTAGCAAAGATGAGGATGTTAAGATGGATGTGCGGGCACACCAGATTAGATAGGATTATAAATGAGGTTATTCGCGACAAGGTGGGTGTGGCCCCTATGGAGGACATAATGCGGGAATCGCGACTTAGGTGGTTTAGTCATGTGAGGAGGATGAGCATAGACGCCCGGGTGAGGAGGTGTGAGAGATTGACATTGAAAGGCCTACGAAGAGGTAGAGGTAGGTCAAAGAAGAGGTGGGGAGAGGTGATTAGGCAAGACATGTCGCAGCTTCAGCTGACCGAGGACTGACCCTTGATTTGGTACCCTATATTTGTGTCGCCTTTTAATCTGTACCCATTTTTTTTTTAAATTATTAATTTGGTAGCCAGCTGATAAAAAATCCGTAATAATATGACAATTATACCCCTGGAAAAAGATATAAACGCAATCTCATTCATGAAAAAAGTTATCCTCCTCTCCTCTCACCAGCTTTATAAGATAATCAGAAACTTGTCTAGATTCATCTTCACAATCACACTTGCATAAAGTTATTTCACCTTAAAGCTAAAACTTTAGGCTAATTTAGCATGAAATTGTTTCATGTTTAAGCTAAAATTTCATGCTAATATAACATGAAGTTGTCTCATATTGAAGCTAAAACTTCATGCTAATGCATGCATGCTCAAGTTATTTACATGCAGTCTAAAATTTTGTCTTGATTTTTATCCGAAACTTCAGTCTAAACATGCTGGAGTTATTTAGTTTATTTGCTAAAACTTCAGATTAAACATGCTTAAGTTTTTTAATTCATTTGCGAAAACTTCAGAGTAAACATGCTTAAGTTTTTGTCTTGCAGTATGTAATTTTCTAATGAGTTTTGCTAATGCATGCTAAAGTTATTTAGTTCATTTGCTAAAACTTCAGACTAAACATGCTTAAGTTATTTTATTTAATTGCTAAAACTTCAGACTAAACATGCTTAAGTTTTTTAATTTATTTTTTTGTCTTGCAGTATGTAATTTTCTGATAATTTTTTTCTAATCTATGCTGAAGTTATTTAGTTCATTTGCTAAAACTTCATACCAGAACATGTTGAAGTTTTGTACTGCAGTCTACCTTTTATTAAAGAAGGACAAAATCATCTTTTTAAAATGCTTTTAACAAAAAAAAAAGTAAGGTTACAAACGAAAAAACAAAATAGGTATAGGTTAAAAAGAAGCTACCAAATAAGACGCCCCATGCAACATTTACGTAAAAGTGAATTATGTGCAAATCCCCCGTTTCAAGGCCAGGAAGCTTGGTGAACAAAATGGGCCGTACTTGGCCCAATCTATCAATTGGGCCGGCAAGTGCTCTTTGGTCATTTTCTCTGTTTCCTCGTCAAAACCCTAATTCCACCCTCTGCACTATATGTACTCTTCTACGGCTTAAAACTTTACACACTATTTCATCCTTCGGTACTCTCTTTCCGTCTCTTCTTTGCTTAATATTCTATTCTAAATTTCGATTTTCAACTGAATTATATTTTTTGCCTTTGAATTGGCACCCTTGAAATAATTAACGATATGGGTTTTTTCCAAGTTTGCATTTTTATGCAAATAAAAAAGGCAGAAATTTTTTTAGCAGGATCGTTGAGTCGCTTTGCCTGTATTATTTTCTAGGCTTAGTGAATAAGATCCTGCAAAATTATTCATTATTCTTTGGATTTTTCCTACTTTTTTATTTTTATTTTTATTTTTTTTATTGTTCTGAAAATTTCTGATTTGGGGTTTTTCTATGATGGCATGAAATCTTTGAGACCTGAATTCTCTATTTTGATGACAACTACAAGCATTTTTACTGAGGATTTCCCCACTTCCTAAAATAATTGGAAAAAAAAATATTTTCTTTGTTTTTATTTGATGTATGTCCTTTTATTTTTCCTTTTTTTTAATAATAATTTGTTATTTTTATTTGTGTTGAATGAAAAAAAAAATGATTTTGGGTAGTAGTAATATATTATTGTTGAGATGATGATTGCACTGGGCTCTGAGCAGTTTTAAGAAACTGCAGTATATTGATGTATAAATGCAGCCTAGAAAACTACGTCTGATCACACTCTTTTTTTATGGAAAACTTTTAATTTTAGTATCATTATTTAACTTTTAATTTTAACTTATTTTCCACTTTTATTCTGGTAATGGTAATAATATTAGTTGAGCTTAAAGTAGAAAAACACAATTAATAAGGATTCATAATTATATGTAACTGATTACAAATATCGAAATTGAGTTGTAGTTGTATATCGTGTGAAACTTAATGTTTAATTTTACCTTTGAATATTTCCAACTAAATCAGCTTAACATAAGTCCTTTCTATATGCACAATTCTAAGATTTAACTAGGGTTGTGCATAATTTTGTAAATATCAACTACCAAAAAATTACTGAAATCGAAGATTTGGTATTTGTTATTCTATATTTTGGTATTTGGTGTAGTATTTGTTTTATGTTTTTAAAAAAAATTGGTATTATTTAATATTATTTGATATTTTAAAATAAAATATTAAAATATCATTATCGTATCGAAATACGTATTATATTGCACAATGCACATTTTATTAATTATAATATAAATATAAGAAGTTTAAAATTTTAATTTTTCTTATTTCTAAGTTCAGCAATTAACTCTAAATAATTAATAAGTTATTTTAAAGTTTTTTCTTTAGGTTGATATTTGTTAGTTCTAGGTAAAACTTTGTCAACAAGATTTTTTTAATTTTATACTTTTGATTACTTTAATAAAGAATATTACCGTCTATAATTTTATGCATTAATTAAATAAATTATAATTGAAAGGAGAAATTGAATTATACCGTTTTTAATTAGGTACAATATTGTACATCATTTTAGAAAATTGCATTCCGAAAATACATCTAAATATTGTACTCTTAAATTTTACACTTTGCTTATGTATAATTTGTGGACTGTTAGTCAGCCAAGTTTTGCTTTTAAGCACGGGTAAATATTGTACACTATAAACCAATACAGAACAAAATAAAACAACTTGTGACCATTGAAAGAAAATCCTGAAATTAGTTTCCCACATTTTCTTTAAGATAATAGATTGAAACAAAGGAGTAGCAGACTATAATCTAATCTTATTGAACTTTAATCTGTTTTACCTTGAAATTATATATCACTTTAAATTTACATAATATTTCCTATATCAATTCAAAAGATGGACATGGGCTATTGTTGTAGGTTAATTGATTACAACTTTGTAAATTATTTGGCTAAAAGAGATGTAAAGAAAGTGTTAAACTAACAACAACATACACATAAGTACCATATTAATAAAAATATAGATAAGAAGGCAAGTATGAAAAAGTTATATAAAAGTTGAATAAAAATATCAAGATATGTCACGGCCTAGTTGATTTGGAGGGTGTTGTCCACATGGGAGATTGATCCCCCTTTATTGATCCTCCTTTGTGTTCTGGGTCTGAGCTTATCGCAAAGGGTTTACCTAGTGAGGTTTGAGAATTACATTGTATACACTTGAATACATGAAATAAATAAGAATTTCTGTTTTCTTTGAGCTAAGTTTCTAAACACGTTATCAACACGAAGATTCTAATCTTACTAACTAATTCCTAGTATACTTTGCATAAGTAACAGAACTTTAGTCGCAACTGTGAGCATTTTTTATATCCAAATGAGAAAAAGGTAAGTAGGTACTTTATTTTGCTAATTGATACCTCTGGTCGTTGTCATTGCATGAATAGCCAAACTACTCTGTAAGGTATTGTTCATCTCTCTTGTTGGCAAGTAAATTAATTTTTGAATTTTGTTCATAAGGTTTTGCCATAACACCTTAGAAATTGATATAGCATGTTCTTCTATTTTAGTTTGAAATACATACATCTATTTTTAATATTATGTATTGTGGCTAAAATTTTCAGAATTTTGCAGTGCGACATCATCATATTTGGAAGTTATATTTGTCATTCAAATTCGTAAACTACGGTATCGTGATGGCGCCTAACACAATATTTGCTAGGCAAGCCAATGTTAAAAATTTATTAACCATTTCCGTTTTAAAGTTCACTTACACATAATAGAACAATTTAAAAGTAAATATTGAATCTAATAATTTTCCAATAAATGATTACATGAATAATAATAACAACTGAATAAATAAACCAAATCTCGAACTAAATATATATAACTATAAGCCTACCTAGGGTCTGGAATTATATAAGTTTGTTTCGAATGAAATAAAACATTTATAAAGTAAGAGAAGACCCAGGAATCTGCGGACGTCAACAGATCTACATCGTGTCTCCAAATGATGATGCACATCTACTAAAACCTCCTAACTTTGGTCAGTACCTGGATCTGCACAAAAGAGCGCAGAGTGTAGTATCAATACAACCGACTCCATGTACTGAGTAAGTGTCGAGCCTAACCTCGACGAAGTAGTGACGAGGCT
>ML400055.1:0-12411 GCA_005239525.1 Nicotiana knightiana | reverse complement strand
TGGCGCTAGGCGTTGAGAGGCTTGCTGGGACGCCACGGGGTGCGTCCAAGGGGTCATGGGGCATGGTTGGAAAGCCGCCCATGACAATGTATATTGGGGCCAATTGTTGAAGTCACCCCAGGGAGGACTAAGATGGCATGTTTAGCCTGCTTTAAGTCCTGAAGTATAAGTTGTAATGCAGCTTCTCCTTTTCTTTATGTATTCTCTTCAAAAGACCTTGTAATAATTCCTAATGAATGCTATAAAACTGCGAAAAAGGGGTTTGTGAGCATGTGATTTTTTACTTATCATATATTCCTATAAAATTCAATAAATTAATTAATTTTATAAATTTTTGTTGAATTTCAGTGTTATTTGTGAATTGTTTTTGCATTGCATAATCATAATTCATCTTTCAAATTTTATAAATGATTTAAAGTTGCATAATTATGTGCATAACCTTAATCATTGTTATCAAGAAATTACAAAATTATTATTTATAATTAATTGACATAAATAACAACAAAAATGATGATTATTTTGGCATAATGTAGATTTAAGGATTAATTGCTTAATTTAATCAGCTTTTCTAAGGAAATGACGAAATCTATTCTTTAAGTGATTAGGGATATTTAAATTAAACGGTGCTACTCTTAATTAGCTTATCAATTAGTTTATAATTAGATAAAACTAAATTAAAATTAGTTACTACTCTTTAAAATATTAAATTTGAATTAATAGGATTAATTAATTAAAGAATAAGGGTTAAAAGTAGACTTGGGATAACTTACCCAGGCCCAAAATATGTATCCCTAACACTCAACACCAGCCCAAACAGCTGACCCGTCCAAACCCTTCACTAATTTAAACGACGTCGTTTATCCTTCCCCCCATCCCAGTAGTTGGATCCTTTTGATCCAATGGCTCGTAACTCCCCAACCCCTTAAGTATAAAATTGTTCTTAAACCCCTCCTACCCCTCAAAATTCAAAGCCTTACACCCCCCCCCCCCNCCCCCCTCCCCCTCACCTCCCGTTTCTCTCTCTTCTCTAAACCTCCATCGGTCTCCGCCGTATCCCACCCATCTCTGCCGACCGGAAATCGCCCACCGGTGGCGGAGCTCAACCAAATGACACCAAAATTTCACCAGACAATCCTCTTCCTCCCCTCAACCCCGTCCTACCATTAGCTTCACCAAAAGACCACCCAAAATTCATCAATTTTAGATTTAAGAATCAGAAACTCTAGATTTCTTCTACCGGCCGATTCCAAGACCCTCAATGACTCACACCTACATGAGTCGATAGCTCTTGTGAGAGCTATCGATTCATGTGGGTTTGGGTCATTTTCAAACCTTTCCGGAATTCGGCCAAGGTCCGGCGGCTCAAACTTTTCCGGCCAAACGATTCCCACTGACTGAAACCTTTCTTTTTAACCTTATTTTCTTTATGCTTGACTTGTTTGAAATTTTGAAGTCATTACTTAATCTAGGGTTTCTAGTTTCTGATTATCATTTACAAATTGATAAATTCCTTTCCTTAAATGTTGAATGTTGTTTGAATCCCATTCTAGATTTAATTCTTGCATGACTTAATCAATGTTGGTTTACAATCTAGATTTTCCGATTTCCCTATTTTTTTGATTGATTTTGATTTTAATCCTTATAGTTTGTGTATTAATTAAGTGACGCTAGTCTAAATATGCATGTTTAGATTTAATTAAGGCAGTAATTTAGGTTAACTTTAGTCTTACTAATTAATCCTTAAACTAATTAGTCTAGGTTTCCGAATTTAGTCACTCCCATGCATGGTTTAAGTGTGTTAGGATTTCTACCTTTTTCTTTGTTTGTTTCTCAGTAATTAGTTCTGTTTGCTGTTAAGTGTATATTAGTATAGGATTTTTTTGACTTTGGAATGTTAATATATGTATATTTGTCTAGTCTATTTAGTCAATTTAGGTTCATGTACCACCCCCTCCCTTATTTTCCTTAATTATTAGTTATAATTGTCATTAATCGTTGATTAGTTAGGATGTTGCTTGAAGTTATTTGATTCTGATAAGTGGTCATGAATGCAAAGGCTTCTAGCCAAATCATCAAGTTTCAGTTAATCTTGGACCCTTAGGTTAAAACCAACCTATTAATCATTTATATATGTCCATTGATTAATAATCACACTCGACTAAAGGTCAACTTGATTTAGTGATAACCTTTAAGTATAAGACTTTATATAATGGGTTAACTTAGGCTAATATCTTCTAAAATAAGCAACTAATTCTTAACTTAGACAAATAATTAAGCTAATTACATGATAGGATCACCACAATTGAGTAATTCACCTAGGGTAAGAGTTAGTCTAAAATTCATCTTCATTAAGGGTTAACTATTAGCCTAATCAATCAATTAGGAGGAAATTAGCTAACATTTAATAAATAACCTAACCCTTAACCTTAAATACTAAAGAAGTAATTCTAAGGGTACTAAGGGGTAGTTTAGGAACTTCAATTGAAGAATCGTGTGTGTAACAACACAAGAAACTTCTAGAATTAGGAAAATGTAAAAAAAAAATCAGATTTTTTAAGGGTAAAATAGTAACTTTAAAAGGGGATAAGGGCTGAAAATATAGGAACATTCTAGAAGGGAGGGGGGGGGGGTACAACTGTCCAATGGGATAAGGATGGACAGATGTACCTATACTATTTTAGCCTAATAAGATAAGGTATATTTTCTAAAGATGCTACCCTAAAATTCACTATAAATAGACTAGGGTATTCTGAAATAGAGAGAGACTTTTTACACACTCTAGGACACTTTTTACATCTGAAAATAGACTCTTGACAGTTGAAAAGACTCTACACAAATCTGAATACAGACATTTCACACACACACACACATAGTAGAAATCCTACACTGAAAAATACTCAAAGAGATGCAGAAAATATCTTTAAAATTTGGTTTTTCCTCAGTCTTGGTATTCTGAAACAAGGGTTATAGCTACTGATTTTCTAAGTTATCAAGTTTTCTGGGTTGAAAATCTGGATTTTTCTTGCTGATATTTTCTCCAATCCCTTTTTATTCAAGCTTCATTTTCCTGAGTTTTGTTGTTGCTGCTATATTAAGCTACAAAGCTTGATTTTCTGACCTTTATTTGGTCATTCCTTATTGTTATATTTCACTTTTAAGGTATGTAATAGTCTCACTTTAAATAGAAATTGTTCTCAAGCTCAAAATCTGTGTTTGTTTGGTGTGGAAAATGTTTGGTACTGTCTGAATCATTCCTGTTAGTTTAAAATCATGAACATGTGAGATTTGGGCCGATTAGTGTCAATAAGACTATATGTTAGTGTTTTCTTGAACATTGGTTGAATTCGGTCGTAAAAATCTGAACTATTTTGCTGTGTACATGCTCAAGTTGTCACTGCTTGCTTGTAAATCAGTATGTCTATATACTTATAAACCATGTTCGAAATTCAACTTTCAATCATAGCACTAAAGGAAATGAGTCTGACTCTTTAATGGCCAGATTCATTCCATAATGGTGCATAGATTCTTATTTCTAATTACTAAAACAATCAGTGAGTTACAGGAAGTGGACTCTACGGGTAAAGCCGTGAATAACCTTAGCTCGTTCGAAGACAGGGCAGCTGTAGATTAAGACTATCACTTAGGACATTTTTGATGTATTCTTAAAGATATCTGTATTTTTGTAGTAATGCACAAGTGTACCTCCTATTATGAATGCACTATACACTTTCCCTTTACTCATGATTTATTGTAATAAGTTGGACTGGACTTTATAAAAATGTGTATTCAGCTTTATTTTTTTCTTATTACTTCCTAAAAATCTAGAATTTCCTAAAATTGATATTCAACTTTGTTTTGCTTTTATTCTACTGATTTGGAATTTCAATTATCCAAAGTTGGGCCAGACCTATGAGAGGGCCCAAGAAGCTTAAATGGGGCTTGTACGTTACGCCATTGGGCTTGGGGATAAAACTTAAAGTTTTAGCGTTGGACGTTAGTCTTAAAAATCAGCGTAGTCTAGTTTAAAAACTGGTTCATATTTCCACTCAACATTTCGAACATCATCGATTTTCCATATGATATAACTAAATTTACTATCCAAAACATTTTTTTTTAGGTTTTTGTATGTATGAATCGTAAAATAAACAGCATGTTTTTCCCTCTCTTTTAAATAATGAAACGCCCCTGGTCCAATATGTGAACTGGGCCAGACTTAGGACACACACTGTTTGGCCCAAAGAGCAGGCCCAGTTCTTAAAATCCAGACTTGTATTGTCTTTTTTTTAGCACAACCTAATATATATACAAGGAACAAAAAAATGTGTAAATTGGCTAATTTTTTATCTATTCAGAATTTCAATTTAGAAATATGTACAATGGAAATGGTGCTTTCATCTTGGATAATTCTATGTTGTTGTGCCTTTAATTCCTTCATTTAACGTGCTTAGTTAAATTGTATAATTTCTCCTTTTCATAAATAGCCTAAAATAAGATTGGCCCAAGTGTTAAATGCTAAACTGGGATAGCTTTGGCCATAGCCCAAAAACTTAGTCTTAGACTAGCCAATTTAGTCAGATGATTTGAATACATGAATATCCTATAGTCCAAAAATACCTCTTTTAGACCAAAAAAGATTTAGAGAATAAATTGAATAATGACTATTGCTTCAAATAAGCATTTATACCATCATAACCATAGTCATGATTCCGTAATCCATACTCGGGTTTGCAACTCATGCTCCCGACCACAACTTTGAACAATAATAAAAATTACACGTTGTAAATCGCGGGTGCATTTCATGTGGAGCTTTTACAATGTACCAAAAATGACAAGTACACACCATCGTGACTTGTTTCAAGATAATCCATAAATATTAAAAGCGGCTAAAAGGTTAAAATGCATAATATGTTCAGAATATGTAAATAATCAAATAATTAGGTCAAATATCAATAGTTAAGCGACTGTGCTAGAACCACTGAATCTGAGAGTGCCTAACACCTTCTCCCGGGTTAACAGAATTTCCTACCCGGATTTTTGGTTCGCAGACATTTTTAAACAGAGTCAAAAATCTCCTCGATTTGGGATTTTAATAAATAAATGGTGTCCCGGAACACCGTAAAAATCTGGGTGGCGACTCTGAAAATCAATAAATAAATCCCAAAATCGAATAATGTCACTTAAATGAGAAAAAACTCCCTTATCCACCCTTACTGGGAGGAAAAAGGAGGTGTGACAGGTCCACTAGGGGTTGTATTGACTTTGTGTGTTTCTTATTTTAATTTGCTCGTTCACTTTGTTTGTATATCTAGGATTAGAATTCATCTTGTCTACCATTGTGTTTTCTTAGTAATCAACTAATGATATTCTTGAATCTATTTTAAACTTATACAAGAGTTTTACACCTTAAAAAAAAAAGAACTTTCTTTTTGGCCCTTGACCCTTACTTTTAACTTTATAGCTAAACACCCTCCTATTTTAAAAAAAAAAAAAAAAACTATATTGCTTTCTATTTTTATGACTAAAATATCACGTTTTTGGGAACTTTTGCTCAACAGATTAATGCTCCATTTTTAAAAAAAATCTTGTGCTCTACGGTTCTACCTCACCAGATAGGGGTAAGGTCTGCGTATACACTATTCTTTCTAAAGCGTACTTGTGGGATTATGCTGTGTATGTTGTTGTTTTAAAAAATCTTGTGTGTTATTTACAGTACTTTATTTTGGACTACAACTAATATCTATACTACTCTATCTTATGGGAAAAGTGCACGGTTAGCCACTAATAACACATGTATTTACTTTTAAGCCACTGTTTAAAATATCTTTAGCCACTGCTTTAATAAACTTTACTTGTCTTGACGAAAACACTCTTCTGCTCATAAAGTTCAGGACCAAGTGTCCTTAACTTTTGAACTTGTAACTCTAAGTTCAGGACTTCAGGACTACATGTCCTTAATTTTTAAACTTGTAACTCGAAGTTCAGGACTTCAGGACTACATGTCCTTAACTTTTGAACTTGGAACTCGAAGTTCAGGACCACCTGTCCTTAATTTCTGTGCTTGTAACTCTAACTTATGGACTACTTGTCCTTAACTTTTGAACTTGTAAGTCTAAGTTCAGGACCTATTGTTCTTAACTTTTGAGCTTATTATTCTAAGTTCAGGACCAAGTGTTCTTAACTTTTGAACTTGTAACTGTAAGTTCAGGACCAAGTGTCCTTAACTTTTGAGCTTGTTAGTCTAAGTTCAGGACCTATTGTCCTTAACTTTTGAGCTTGTTAGTCTAAGTTCAGGACCTAGTGTCCTTAACTTTTGGGCTTCTTAGTCTAAGTTCAAGACCTATTGTCCTTAACTTTTGAGCTTGTTAGTCTAAGTTCAGGACTTCAGGTACTATTGTCCTTAACTTTTGAACTTGTAACTGTAAGTTCAGGTCTGATTGTCCTTAACTTTTGAGCTTGTTAGTCTAAGTTCAGGATCAAGTGTCCTTAACTTTTGAACTTGTAATTCTAAGTTCAGAACCAAGTGTCCTTAATTTTTGAACTTGGAACTCGAAGTTCAAGACCAAGTGTCTTTAACTTTGAACTTGTAACTGTAAGTTCAGGATCCATACACACACTTCTTCATTAATTGTTATTTCTTTATTATTGATATAATTATGCAGGTAGATTTTATGATGATGCATTCTTACATTATGGCAATAAAGATGGGCAGATAGGAAATTCCGAATCTTACGGAAAATTACAATTGGCAAAGTTTATTTATGGATGAAATAAGGATCGAGCTAAATTAATGTTCCATAAAGATGATTAATTCCATGGTTGGTGAGCTACCACCAATTTTGGTTACGTACTTAAGATTGTCTAACCACTGCAAAATGAAGAAGAAATAAAATGGGCGAGACAAAATCGTTATTAACCACGACAATCGTTATCTCACAGACGGCGGCACAGTACTTCTCCCTAACATGAAAGAGATAGAAGAAAGGGTAACACAGTCTTTTCATATTAATTTTAATAGGCTAGTGGCTACTATTGCTAAGCATTAAAAATGCTGGATTAAAAGTAAATACCACTTTAAAAAGTGGCTATCCCACACAATTTTTACCTATCTTATCCCGGGTCAGTTGGGTTTGTGGCCCATTACAAACGTGTATTTAGTTTTATGACCACATCTCTTTTTTTTTATACATAATAGATTTGCTTTTACACATAAGAGATATTTCTTTTACACGTAAGATATCTAAAAAAGACATTTCTCAAATTCAACATTGTAAAAAGCCATGAAGGCTTAAAACCCCATCTTATCCCTGTGAAGTTCTTGATCATTTTCTTTTGTCATCCTTATAACTAGCTAGAATACTATTTGACACTTGGGATATTTTATCTATTCTAACAAACAAAGAATGCTTCATGTATATTTTATAAGCCTTTTAATATTCACTTAATTAATTTGGATATCAACATGACTATTTACTTGTCTTATGTGTTACCTGTATAAGTCTTAATGTGCTCCCTTTATGTGACACTAAATAAGAATAGAAATAGAAACCTGAGATTTTCTTTAAGTAGAGATTCCTTTAAAATAGTTTCCAAAGCTTCCTTGACTATAGGAAGGGACGAGTAGTTTTAAATTAAGGCTCGATTTATTATAAATTAGAACGTTCTTAGATTAACAACTTAAATATATTAATGAGGGTAGTTGAAGATGATACACAAATTGCTTGAATAGCCATTGTACTTTTGGCTATAAAAGTTTTAGCAGGCTTTGCACGGGAGTTGATCCAGTAAACCTAAAAATTTAGGAGCCCTACTAATTAATCTCGCCGCACTTTATTTATCGATTTTTGTGCAATTGTACTGAGTGGGGATAAATAGGCTTTATTCAAATATAGTTTTGAAATTAGTTTTATCCCTTTTTTTAATATACAATGACTCATTGTGACGTAAGTTGTAGACTATCTTTAGTAATAAAAGTTGTCACCACCCTTCATAAAAGAACTATGTGTTAGCTTAGTGAGAGAAACCTCCTGATTCTCTCTAAAACACTTAAAGAGACCAATACCTCCCAACCATTGATAGCTAACTCAACACATGTCAACAAGCAGAGACTACTACACCCATGCTATCACAAAAGAGCCCACACCCCAACAAGATGACCCCAGATCCCTGCCCTACGCTATGACTGACACTGAGATGGAACACCTTGAGGGAGAAGAAGACAACCAACTGGAAAAAACTACCCCTAACCAAAACACAAACAGTCCCGCAACAGGAGACCAAACCAAAACCCTAGAACAAAAAAACGAACAAGAAGGGGAAAGAATGTCCTTTCTAAACAAACTACAAGCCAAACTTCAAACCAACCAAACCAGAAACCAAATAGAGGTCCAGAAATCTATCACATGTTTCGATTTATTGGACGAGTCAGAAAACCATCACGACTCGGACAACTTTATTTTCATAACATCGGAAAACAAGGAAAAAATCTACAAAAACTGGGAAAACTCCTTAATAATAAAAATTTTTGGCAGAAGAGTAATATACCAATTCCTCCAACAAAAAATACATGCAATTTGGAGGCCTACCGAACCGTTAACATTGACTGACCTTGGCCATAACTACTACCTCATTAAGTTCGACAAGCAAGAAAACTATGACAAAGCACTACAGGGGGGCCCTTGGTTCATTGGAAACCAATTCCTCACAGTAAGGAAATGGGAACCTAGATTCATAGCTTCAGAGGCATCCCTAACCTACTCAGCCATTTGGGCTAGGCTTCCAGAGCTTCCAACGGAATTCTACGACTATGAGATCCTTCAAAAAATAGGAAACAAACTAGAAAAACTTCTACGGATCGATGCATGGACATCATCAATCACACGGAGTAAATATGCAAGGGTATGCATCCTGACACTCATAGAAAAGACCCTAAAATCTCACATTATCATCGGAAACTATTACAAAAAAAAATAGCCTATGAGGGCTTTAACTTACTGTGTGAATCATGTGGTAGGCTTGGCCATACCTTAAGGAACTGTCCTAATGCGATTTCTCCTACAGTAGAACCTAGAACCACCAACAACAATGGAAAAACTAAGGAAATCGAGTCCTAACCCAAGAGATTGACCAATGGACGATTGTCACACACCAGAAAAAACCAAATAAAATATAAAACCATGCAAGGGATAACCATAGGGAATCATTAGGGAAACCTAGGCAGGAAACAAAACCCAATGGCAAGGCATCAATGGAAAACCCCCGTAGACCAATGGATATTAAACTAGGTCAACCTCTAAAACAAGACTTTAGGCGCAAAACCACTGAGGAATCAAGTAACCTGCATAATCCTCCTAACAAAGTGGATAATACCCAGCCTCCCTCATCAAATAACGGCTCTAGCCTAAACCTAGAAGACCTAGGAAACCCCAACCATCCAAATAACAAACAATTGATGGTAATAGACCCAAGCCCATTAGTGGTCACCCTTACTGCCAAACATTTAATGCCCATGTTCAATAACCAAGAACCCAAATCAATTAGGATTAGTACTATTGATGTCACAACCCTAATAACCAACGGTCCACACACGAAAAACCTAGAGCCCAAGGAAAGATCCACTAACTATAACCCTAGCTCGTCTAAACCAGGCAGTACCATGGAAATTGACCCCCCCCCCCCCACAAACCTAGGCAATGTCCCAACAACATTAAATTCTTCCAAATCAAAGTAAACCCCCCCCCCCCAAAAGCAACCATCGATTCTGAAGACTTAATGTCAAACCTTATCCCAACAAAAACCTTAGAAGCCATCATCTCAAGTCCTCAAACTGCCAAGACCTAGTCATGTCGGACAGGAACATCACACAATCATTCCAACCCTTGAACCCTATTACAAAAAGCCCAAAAGAGATCCATTCACACAAAGATAAAAACACTAACAAACAAAGCAAGCGAACATAACACCATGACTAGATTTCCAACAAACTACAACCACAGGAGACACCAAAGGACTAGGAGAAATGTTTGGATGAGAGAACAACAAAGATCAAACCTCTATGCACCATACCCAACCATGAATCCACCACAACTAATAATCTACACCACACCTCCACTACCAATGAACCATACCCCACAATCATGGCTAGAGCATGGACTGACGGGGTACTCGCTGAACATGAACTTGCAGCTAGATGGACATGACATAATAATTCAACTAGAGGATCCGAGATACCTAGCACAGATAGTGACATAGGGACTGAGAATAGGGCTGGACAACATAGCAAATCACCCGTGGTTGGCCGTATTCAACAACCAGAACCCCACACCCACTAACAACCCCCCATGGGAACCCATCCATCACCTTAGAGCAGGCAACAAAGGATGGTCTCTCCAGCCTCGATAAGTCTAAGCATGAACCTACCCCTTTTTCACGAACCCATGCACCAAAACTAAGCAACCATCCCCCATCATCAAACACCTACACATATCCAAACCAATGCAACAAACAAAACAATGATAAAACCAAACCCTACCCGTGCGAGTACCAGTCTGACCCCGGCTGTAGCAGCAATAACAAACAATGCACACTCGCCAACTCCAACACTAATGAAAGAGGGGGAAGAAGAGGAAGGATCACCGACGACAAGGAGAGTGGAGTACGGCATGATAAGGGACCCAAAGACGCTGATATTCAAGGAAAAAAGAGAAAAAGGTACATCTTACGTTGCTCACAATACTTGAGGAAATTCTCGATCAATATTCGACTACTCATAAGTCCTCCCGCAATGTACAAGTACGGGATAGTAATAGTCCCCACATTGCATGCACATCACTGGTCGAACCAAGACAACAGTGCATGAGTGGGACCTTCTCAAGCGAGCCCAAGGCAAGAGCATGTGGAGATAACCCAACCCCTAAATAGATCAATGACAATCATCATTTGGAACTATAGGGGTGCAGGTAATAACGAGTTCAGAAGGATTTTTTGATCCATGCTAGATTATAACAAACCCTTCCTGGTAGCACTACTCGAAACTGAATTGACAGACCACCAAGCCATTGTAGATGACTTTGGATTCACGAAAATGTCACAAGTCGTAGCTCAAGACAACTCCGATGGAATGGTCATGATGTGGAATGAAGCAGAGGTGACGGTGGACCAAGTTGCTAGCACTGACCAGGAAATACACGCCATGGTGAAGGTAAAGGATTCTCCTCATTAATGGCTTTTGACAGTTATTTATGCTAGTTTCTTAATAGAAGAAAAAAATATCGTTTGGAATAACCTAAAAATAGTAGCAAACTCCTTCAAAGGCCCATGGTTATTCACCAGAGACTTTGATGAAGTAACGGGTGCTAATGAAAAATTTGTCGGGCTGCCTATCAATAATAGTAGAGTCTCTAAGTTTATACATTGCATTGACTACTGTGGACTCCTCCACTTAGGTTTTAAGGGAGCAAAGTTCACCTGGACTAACAAGAGAAAAAAAATCAAAAACTATAATAGTGGAGAGGTTGGACAAATTCATGGCCAACCCCAACTGGATAAACATGTTCCCTGAAGCTCACGTCACCCACCTAACTAGGTTATACTCGGACCATTGCCCCAATAAACTAGATCTAAGGAAAAATGTGGGGCGCAACAATAGAGTTTTTTTGAATAGAATCAATGTGGCTATCCCACTCCACCTTCAGACAACTAGTTCAGGTCACCTGGAACAACCAAAACAACTTATTAATGGTCATTGATAATTTTACAAAGGACGTTATAAAATAGAATGTTAATACCTTTGGGAATATCTTCTACAAAAAAATATCATCGTAGCAAGACTCAAAGGAATCCAAAACTCTCCCAAATACACTACTAGCCAATTCATAATGGACCTCGAAAATTCCCTACTAGAAGACCTTAACGAGCTTTTAAAATTAGAAGAAGAATTTTGGAAAATCAAATCAAGAATTCAGTGGCTAAACGAGGGTGACGGCGATACAAGATTTTTCCATATCACTACCATGCAACATAGGCGAAAAAATAGAATCTTAGCCTTAGATAAGAAGGAGGAAACTGGTATTACGAGCAAAAAGAGATCATTCCTTTAATTACTAACTTCTTCGGCAAATTATTCACCACCAGTCACGACATTCTTACTTAAAAAATCCCCCAATGTCCTATAATGCTACCCTAGATAGTGCTGACCAGTGGAACCTAAGCCTAGAGCCCACCATCTGTGAAATTAAACAAGCTATATTCTATTTCAAAGCCTATAAAGTCCGGGGTCCAGACGAACTTCACCCTTTTTTCTACCAAAAATTTTGGAATGAAACAAAAAAACTCCTTAATAGACTTTTGCAAGGATACTGATGTGTGGCTAGAATTCGTGATTTTAAGCATTATATACCTCGCATTTTATGTGCT
>ML400053.1:117462-154783 GCA_005239525.1 Nicotiana knightiana | reverse complement strand
ATATATATATATATATATATGAGTATAACATTCAATTTATTTTACAATACATAAATCTAGTCATATCCTACGCAAACCTAGAGCCATAACATGTTTCTAAACTGGTCTCTAGATATCGCCTTTGTAAAGGGATCGACAACCATTTTCAGCGTAGACATGTATTGTATTGGAACTTCACCACTTGCAACTATGTTTCTTAAGTACTTATACTTGGTGTCAATGTGTTTGGTCTTTTCATGATGCTTAGGATCTTTTATAAAATCGATAGCCGCCTGACTATCACAATATAAAATTATGGATCCTTGAGGATTCTTTGCAATATCTAGATGCTCAAAGAATCTCTTCAACCAAACAACTTCTTGTACTGCATACGTATAAGCCACGAACTCAGCTTCCATAGTCGAAAGAGCAATACAAGTTTGTTTCTTAATTTTCCATGAAATGGCTCCACCATTAAGTAAGAAAGCATATCCAGATGTTGACTTTTTTTCATCCAAGTCACCAGCCCAATCGGTGTATGTATAACCTCTTAACATCAAATCAGATCCACCATAGCATAGTGAATAGTCTGCAGTCCGTTTTAGGTATCGAAAAATCCTCTTCACCGCTTTCCAATGGTCTCTTCCAGGATTGGATTGATACCTACTAACTAGACCTACGGCATAACAGATATCAGGGTGAGTGCACAACATAGCGTACATTAAGCTCCCGATAGAACTTGAGTATGGAACTCGAGACATTTCTTCCTTTTCTCTTTGAGTCTTTGGACACATTTCAAGGCACAAAGCTTCACCTTTAGCTACAGGAGTATCCATGGGTTTGCACTCACTCATCTAAAAACGTTCCAAAATTTTCTTTATATATGTTTCTTGAGAAAGACTCAATAACTTTTTGGAACGATTTCTTTGGATCTTAACACCAAGGATGTAGTCTGCTTCACCCATATCTTTCATGTCAAATGACCTTGAAAGCCATGACTTGATAATTTTTAAATACTCTAAATTATTTCCAGCCATCAATATATCGTCCATGTAAAGGGAAAGAATTACAAACATATCATTGGACCTTTTAACATAAATGCAATGGTCTTCATCAAACATAGTAAAATCATATGAGATCATTTCTTTATGAAATCTCAAGTACCATTGCCTTGAAGACTGCTTTAGACCATAAATAGATCTTTTCAATTTACATACCTTATTTTCTTGGCCTTTAACGATAAAACCTACAGGTTGTTCCATGTAGATCTCATCGTTCAGTTCTTCATTGAAAAAAGCTGTCTTTACGTCCATTTGATGTAATTCTAGAGCCAAACGCGCAACAATAGCTAAAAGTAAGCGAATTGAGGTAAACTTTACAACTGGTGAAAAAGTATCCTCATAATCAATTCCTGCTTGTTGAGTAAAGCCTTTTACCAGTCATTCCTTGTATCTTTCTATTGATCCATCCGCTTTACGTTTAATTTTAAGAACCCATTTATTCTTAATTGTTTTACGCTCAGGCGGAAGATCAACTAAGTCCCATACGTTGTTGGTTCTCATGGACTCTAACTCTTCTGTCATTGCTTTCATCCACTCATCCTTTTTAGGTCTCGATAAAGCCTCGACAACAGAATTTGGCTCATTCACTTCCGATGCCGATACTAGGAAAACGTAATCCTCTATATCAAAAGTACGTTTAGGTACACCTTTCCTAGTACTCTTTCTTAATTGAAACTCAGATTCACAAGAAGGATCTTGTATTGTAAAGCTCCCACTCCGATCAGCACCATATTCTTGATCAATTAGATCATCAAATGTGTCAGAAGACACTTGCTGACCATCTGAGTTCAACATTTCATAAAGAGGCTCTCCATCCTTTACTTCACCCTTCTTAGGAAAATCTTTTTCTAAAAAAAGTGACATCTCGTGATTCAATTTCAGTAACACTTCCATCCTCTATTTCACCAGTAAACACATACCCTTTGAAGTGTTCTAAGTATCTTATAAAGATACATTTCTTGCCTTTTGGACCCAGTTTACCAAACTTGTTAAACGTATCTTTTATAAGTGCAGCACAACCCCAAGGTCGTAAATAATCCAAGTTTTGTTTCTGGCCGGTCCATAGCTCATACGGAGTGGAAGGAACTGACTTAGAAGTCACTCTATTAAATATATAGGCCGCAGTTAATAACGCATCTCCCCAAAAGGAGATAGGTAAATTAGCTTTCGCCATAATTGACCTTTTCATGTCCAATAGAGTTTTGTTCCTTCTTTCTACTACACCATTTTGCTGAGGTGTATAAGGAATAGTTAATTGTCCGGTGATGCCTTATTCACTACATAATTCATTAAATTGTCTTGATAGATATTCACGCCCTCTATCAGTTCTTAGAGTTTTTATACTCCTGTCTAATTGATTCTCAACTTCATTCATATATCGATTGAAGCACTCAAGTGCTTCAGATTTATGAGAAATCAAATAAACATAACCAAAACGCGTGAAATCATCAACGAATGTAATGAAATACAAGGCACCAAATCTTTCCTTCACGTTCATTGGACCACAGATATCTGAATGGATTAATTGCAATGGGAAGTTAGCTCTCTTAGACTTCCCAAAAGGTTTACGTGTAATCTTTCCGGCAAGACATTGTTCACAAGTTGGCATTTCAATTTTCGAGAAAGAACACACGTGTCCTTACTTAGCCAATATATTCATTCGATCTTGCCCAATGTGACCTAATCTAGCATACCATTTAATAATATCAACATCTCTATTACTAGAAGAACATGCCATAACACAACGGTCCACATAATAGTCATAAGTAGAAGGATTACAACTTAACACAAAGAAACCATCATAAAGATGTCCAGAACCATAAAAGACATTTTCTAGAGTAATTCTCACAACATTGCGATTAAAAGTTCAAACAGAAACCTAAATTAAGAAGAACAGACATAGATATTAAGTTCCGTCGAATTTTTGGAGCATATAGGACGTCATGCAACATCAAAGTACGGCCACCACGCAAGTCAATCCTGCAAGTGCCAAGACCTTTGACTTCAACCTTCACATTATTTCCTACATATATCCACCTAGATCCAGATGGGACTCGGCGGTACTCCACAAACGCTTCTCGATCATGGGTCACATGGTCCGTGGCTCCTGAATCTACAATCCACATAGGATAAGATTCAGTTAGTAAAACTGTGCTAGAAACAAATGTAGCACTTAGAGATGCATTTTGAAATGCTACCTTTTTCGGCTCAGTGCATTCACGACCAAAGTGTCCCGGCACTTGGCAGTTGTAGCATTTCATCTTGCTCTTGTCTTTCTTCTTAAAAAACCATTTTCCCTTCTTAGGTTTTGGTTTGTTTTGTTTCTTTGAGGGTCCTTCACCAGTCTCCTTGCCCTTTCCGCCTTTATTCCAGTCATTTTTGCGCTTGAATCCTGAAGCCTTTTTACCACTTGATTCTGCCACATAGGCAGTGGGTATAGCTTTTGCAGCACCAAGCCGCTCATCTTCAAGCTCAACATGGCGAGCAACATCACCAAAGATTTTGATGCTTTCATTGTGGGTCAAGTTTACTTTCAGATGTTCCCAATTATTGGGAAGTGACCGGATCACTGCCTGAACCTGCTGCTCATCAGAGAGAATATGACCACCGCTTTTGAGTTGAGCTATCATATTTGACATCACCCTAAGGTGCTTTTTGACACTATGGTCATGACGCTTTTTGTAAGTGTCAAATTTGATAGTCAGTTGTCTAAGGCGGGTTACAGTAGTACCCCCTTATGTTTCTCTCAAATGCGCGCACATGGCATTAGCAGTAGGGAATTGTTCACATTCATGAATAAAATCATCCACAATTGAGCTTACAATGATTCCACGAGCAGTGGCATCTTTCTTTTTCCAAGAATTGTAAGACTTAAGATCTCTCCTATGTTTGGCAGTGTTACCCTTCTCTGGGCAAACCATGAAATGGTTAATGTCTTCAAGAGCATCTTGCTCTTCCAGCACATACCACATCAAATATCATAATTTTCACCGTTCAGTTTGTCACCTTTGTTTAACNGGGCAAACCATGACATGGTTAATGGCTTCAAGAGCATCTTGCTCTTCCAGCACATACCACATCTTACGGCTCCAAATATCATAATTTTCACCGTTCAGTTTGTCACCCTTGTTTAAGTCAGCAATGATAGTTTTTGATGCCATAGTCTGTTAAATGAAACAATAATGCAAGTGTATTTATTACTCATCATTCTCGCATGTGATATACACACTTAGGCAAATCAATTAAATAAAATATCAATTTTACACTTAATATAGAATCGAAAGGTTACTACGTTTTCATTCATCATCTACAACTAAATGTTCAACTAATATTTTATAAAATCATTTCTCATAGTGTGTATCTCGTCAAGATTTTCAATATCATGTCATACTTGTTTTAATTGCCACACATTAAAAACAAACAAATAAAATGACATGTAATCTTGCAAACAAATAACAAAGTTTCATTAATTACAAATTACAAGTAGTTGTAGAGTCGGTTCTCCCACTCGGCTTCAAATTTAAACCCAAAAAGGTTCACTTGGCCAAACCTCGTGATAAACTTTAGTTAAAATACTACCTAAAGGTTCTCCAAGTGAATCTACTAAAATTTATAAGGCTTCCAATCAGAGAGTTCAATTTCGTCAATAACATCAATTAGTGCATCTCGGGTAAACTGATAATTTCCAATATGTTCATCTAGTGAAGCCCTAAGCTCTCTAAATTTCTTTTCCCTTTCCCTTCGTATAGCCCTTGCATCCCTTAGCACATTTTGCATCGCCCCTGAAATATCATTCTGTATGACTTCACGTCCTCGGGAATATGCCATACGGCAGCGTACTCTTCTACGTTGTCCTTTTGCTCGATTTTCAACACCACTCCCACTTGGAGCAAGTCGAGCTTGTCCCTGTTCAGCCATGTCTGAAATAGGAACAATAAAACAATTAGAATGGACTTACCATTCAATGTGACAACATATGTCACAACTAGTAGAAGAGATATTAATTTGGGGATTAAGGCTAAACTTTCTTTAGGAGGGAGTATAAAATGAGTAAGGCCATGGTCATAATTCTTAATTTATAAACACACAGTTGAACTCCAAACAATCAGCATTTGTTTCATGCCAAACTGATTTGACAAAGTGGCTGATTCTCTAGCCTCTCCCTTTTTTCCAAACTAAAAGAAAATAAAGCTGATACTTTTATTATAATCAGAGATCCAAAAGCACATGTTGGGAGAATGCAGGATAAATCATTCCAAGCCTTATTGGATATTAAAGGCTAGATATCGCAGACGTAATACATCTCATAACTCAAAACCTTATATGTGCACAGAAATGTATAGTTTCTTTAAATTTTTTTTTTTTTTTACAAGAAAAACTTATCTCACGTGTCTTAGTTTCATCAATATTATTTGCTTGCAACACATGCAAGAAAAATATACCAAATATAGATGAATCCAAGTTTATAAATTATCAAACCCTTTCCTCTTTAATTACTACTTTGTAAAATTTAAAGATGACGCAAACTGGGACAAATAGATTCCCACGACATCATACATAAGATGCCACCAAAAAAATTACTTTTGCATCAGTAAATAGGACAATTCGTATACTGTCTCGAAAAAAAGAAATATAAACTAGGAAACAAATAACTCATGGCTCTTGATACCAATGTCGGCAATTAATATAGGGGTAAGAACAAAGATTTGTGTACCTTGTTTTGCAGCGGAAATTGATGAACTTACCACCGTCCAAATTGCCTAAGTCTTACTTTGAATCTCTAGGAAACGAAGCACAAATCACCAACTAGATGTCCTAATTCTTGTATGTTTTTGTTTTGGGTATGTTTTTTTTTTAATATATCACCTTAAAGTGAAGAGATGAATATGTTTATATGCTTAGAGAGAAACTGAAGTTGTCAGTTTTATGCTTTTTACGTTGTAAAAAATATCTGCCCACTAAATCCACATACATAGTGGTAGTTCTAACTTCTTACAAATTCCTTTTAAAGCTTATCTCTTTTAGTTGGGTCATAGACCGGGTCGGATCAGACTACGTGGGTTACCCGCCCAAGCCCAATTTCTAACAGCTTGTATAAAGATAGCAAGGGTTATGAGTTATATCTGAACTCCATTCTCTTATGGAAAATATTTACATTTTTGAAAATTTCTACTTCTTGCTCCCTTTCCTCTCTCAGCAATTCAGCCTCCTCAGCATCAAAGTCTTCTGATTTTTCTCTCTCTGTGAGTTCTCCTTTTCTACGCGAACTTTCTGTAAGTATGTGCTTTATCTCATTGATGATGCTAAGAACCTGATTTTCATTGGGAAGTGGTCCACATATCTGAAACAATACACAAAAAGGACCATAATAAGTGAAAATTTGCCATTCTAACTCACCTAATTCTACAATTAATGCAGTTTCTTCTTTGAAAGTAATCATGAAACATCTCATTAGTTGGCTTAACAGTGATTTACTGAAAAGAAGTTTCCATATGGAGTCAATCTACAACATATTAATAATTTGTTTGTCAATCTTTCTTATCTATGTCAAGGGAACTTTAGTCATAATGGATGTTTTGTAAATTCTACTTCAATTTCAACTATTAAGAATTTTCATATGGTCCTACTATGTCCTTTTGTAGGAAGAACTGTAAATCCTACATGCACTCACACAGACTAAGAGTCAAGCCAGGAGCTCCTATTGTACTTGATCCCTGAAGATCGTTTTTTTTAGAAGGTAACATTTGTGTGTATTGATATATAATAGTACATAGGTTGTACTGAAACCATATTTACAAGAAACAAAAGGAAAGACTACTGAGCTACAGTCCTAGCAGTATTCTAGGGCTTCTAGGATTGATACAGTATCTTCTGTCCACTTTTGTTTACACAAAAAATAAAAAAGTAGGACACAATTCATTTTGATATTCTTAATTGAATTGCTTATGTCCTCAAAACATCTAGAGTTCCTCTCCGTCTAGATTGTCCACCATATACATGCAGGGATAATCCTCCATCTATCTCTGCTTTCCGCTCCAATTCCAGCTTCATCCCAACTAGTGAGCACTTCAGCAATCTTAGAGGGCATTGTCCATGAGATACCTCTGAGATTAATGAATATCTTCCATAGTTGATATGTGATCCTGCAGTGTAAAAATAGATGGCTAACTGCCTCATCTGTTTCCCCACATAAAAAGCACCTAGATCCCTCACTTCATAAGATTATCCTGGATCATAACTGCCTCCTTTGCAAGTAACCAAGTGAAACAAGATACCTTGTAAGGTATCTTGAATTTCCATATATGTTTCCATGGCCAATTAGTATTCTATATGTTAGTATGATTAAGCATCTTATATGCTTCATTCACTTTATAGATGCCTCTTTTTTTGCCCTTCCACCATAGTGAATCCCTTCCATTCTGAACGCCATTGAAGGCTTCCGGTTGCTTGTAAAGCTCAGTCAACCTAGTCAGTTCCCAATCATTTAACCTTCTTCTAAGTATCAGATCCCAACCTTGAGGATTTCACATTACAACTATTGTCTTTTGTTGGTGATGATCTAAGCCATACATATCAGGGAATAGTTCCATAAAGCTTCCAAATCCCATACAATTATCCTTCCAGAAGGAAGTTTTGGTACCATTTTCTACTCTGATGTAAGATTGGTTAACCCCATATACTGTGTTGACATCCTTTGAAACCCAGTTATTTTCCTCTCCATATTTAGCTTTAATGACATTACTCCATAGGGTTTGAGGTTCTTGAGAGAATCTTCATAACCACTTCATCTTAAGGGCCTTGCTTTGATTCTTTAAATTCCTGATTCCTAGCCCACCTTTGTCTTTGCCAATAGTGAGAGATTTCCATTTAACTAAGAGAAACCCCATTTTTTCTTTGTTTCCTTGCCAAAAGAAAAATCTTCTGAGTCTATCCAATCTCTGAATGAAACTTACAGGGATGGGAAAGAGTGACATCATGTAGGTAGGAAGTGAGTCAAGTACTGAATTGATCAGAATCAATCGTCCTCCCATAGATAGATACTGAGCTTTCCATCTGGATAACTTCTTATCACATTTTTCAATGATTGTATTCCATATCTCCTTAGACTTAGATGTGGCACCTAAAGGCATACCAAGATAGATAGCAGGAAGAGATCCTACTACACCTCCCAAAATCATAGATAGTTGCTCCATCTCAGATACAACATTAATTGGGTAAAGGTGGCTTTTTTTTCAATTGATATGTAGTCCTGAGATATCTTCATAAAGACAAGGATAATTCTCAAATACCTCAACTGCTCCTCTTTTGCATCACAAAAAATTAGGGTGTCGTTAGCATATTGGAGATATGTAATCTCCAGGTTGTTGTTTCTGATTCTTACTACCTCAAATGCTTTGATCCATCCATTGATTTTTGCAGTTTTGACCATATTGTTCAGACCCTCCATAGCTATTATGAAGAGAAAAGGAGAAAGGGGATCTCTTTGTCTAAGCCCTCTGTGTGCAGATGATCCATTAATGAGAATGGAGAATTTAATTGAAGAGATACACGCACTCACCCAATTGATCCATTTCTTCCCAAAACCCATTAGTTCCAACATTTTCAACAAGAATCTCCAATTAACATGATCGTATGCCTTCTCAATGTCTAGTTTGCACAAAATTCCTGGCTCTTTTAGTTTGTTTCTCGAATCTACTACTTCATTGGCTATTAGTATAGCATCCATTATTTGTCTTCCTTTGATAAAAGCCATCTGTTTTGCATCCACCAATTTGTTTATCACCCTTTTGAGTCTCTCTGTTAGAACCTTTGAAAGAAGCTTGTAAAGCTGCCTATTAAGCTTATAGGCCTGAAGTCCCTTAATTCCTTGGCTCCAGTCTTCTTAGGAATCAAGGTTATGTATGTTGCATTGAAACTTCTTTCAAACAGTTATTGAGAGTGGAAATTATGAAGAGCCTCCATGATATCTTGCTTCAAAATGTCCCAACATTTCATGAAGAAACCCATAGGGTAGCCATCAGGCCCTGGAGCTTTATCTACTGGACGTAGCTTCAGACATGTCAAAACTTCTTGTGTCTTCAAAGTTGCTTTGTACAAGCTCCTATTCTTCTTCTGATATTGTGGGACAGTTTTCAAAGTTAACTTGAGGTCTCCATTCCATAGCCTCTTAGTAGAAATTCTTGTAGAGAATTCAATGATCTCAAACTTGATTCTTCATGGTTCCTCAATTATTTCATCATTCACCACTAGTTGATCAATGTTGTTGCATCTTTTATGTGCATTAGCAGTTTGGTGAAAGAACTTAGTGTTTCTTTTTCCTTCCTTAAGCCAAAGAGCCCTGGATCTTTGCCTCCATGCAACTTCTTCATTTTTCAGGTGTTCCTCATATTCCATGAGGATACATGCCTTCCTCACAGATTCCTCCTCTTTCAGTGCTCTTGTTTCTTGAATAGTATCAAAGACTGCCAGTTGTTTTAGCAAGTCAGATCTTTGAACCCCCAAATTTCCTTGGCTAATTCTGCTCCATTATCTGATTTTTCCCTTTAAAGCTTTAAGTTTGCATGCTAACACATAGTCTGGCATCCCATGAAATTCAAATAAGGTCCATTATTCTCTAATCTTCTCTACAAAGCC
Source organism: Nicotiana knightiana (assembly GCA_005239525.1). NCBI lineage: Eukaryota > Viridiplantae > Streptophyta > Magnoliopsida > Solanales > Solanaceae > Nicotiana > Nicotiana knightiana. The sequence goes on along the minus strand of ML400053.1, from coordinate 145,109 downwards.
TTTAGTATTCAGCCACCAGTTATCAAACCTATAGTAGGATTTGGTTTGCTCCCAAGACCCACATTGTAGTGAGATAGGAACATGGTCTGATATCAGTCTTTGGAGGAGAACTTGTTTTATGTTCCTGAATCTGCCATCCCACTCTTCTGAAATTAAGATTCTCTCAATTTTGGATGCAATGACCTGATTATCTCATTTGAACCAAGTAAAGGTTCCCCCTTCTAATTGAAGATCAATAAGTTCCATGTCTTCAATAAACTCTGAGAACTCCACCATAGCTCCAGACCTTCTGTTGCAATTCCTTTTTTCAGTAGGAAATCTAGTGGCATTAAAATCACCACAAACAGCCCATGGCCCTTCCATCAAATCTCTTAATGCACCTATTTCCTCCCAAATAACTCTCCTTTCATTTTCACAATTAGGAGCATATACTCTTGTGACATGACATGTGAAATTCTGCAAAAGAGCCTTGAATTTACATGTCAGAGTATAAGATCCTATTAGTCACACCTCTCCTTCCCAAACTCTACAATCTCATAGCATTGCAATACCCCATCTGGTACCACTAGCTTCCAAACATGAATACCTCACCCATCTCCCTCCCCAAATCTGACTAATAACCTCTTTTATATCCCCCTCTAATTTTATTTCCTGAAAGCAGATAATATATGCCTTCCACTCCCGCACTAGACTTTTTATAATCCTCCTCTTAGCCAAATCGTTCAAACCCCTAACGTTCCATGATACTAAATTAATCAACATAATTCAATAACTGGAAAATTGTTCCCCATACTTCTTTTTCCATTACTTTTGAACTTGACATCAAAAGAGACTAGATCTTTCAACTCTTTCTTACCTTTGAATCTATTCTTTTTGATATATGAATCTGATTCCATCCTTCTAATTTGTCTACAACTATCGATTTGAAATAGAAGCTCCAAAGCTTCTTCTTCATGACCCTGAAAATCCACCCCAAACATCTTACTCAATCTGATTAAATTCTGATGTACCCAAAGTGTTGCATTCATCTCTTTTTCTGGGAATGAATTATAATGCTGAACTGAGATAGGAATAACATCTTCGACTCCCCAATCTTCATCATTAATCCCTGAATTGAGTTGGCTCAATTGTTGTTGTTTCCCAGGTTCAACCCTTGATTTGTCTTCTCCCGCATTGATTATGGCCATAGCATCTTCTTCCTTTTCTTCCTGTATCCCTACCCCAATTTCTACTTCTGGTCCCATGCAAATTATTGCATTCCTAGTGTAGCTACCCATTCTTTCAATTTCCTCGATATTTTATGGTTGGCTGTTTGGAAAAACCTTATGGTTTGAGTGAGACGCTGCCTTCAGTTCTTCTAAGCAGAAGTTGATCCTTATGTCGTCTGTGGGTATTTGTTGGAAGTCATTAAAAATGACTTAGTCCAAAAAATTAGACCCAATTGGTGTTACAGATCCGTCAATAAAAGAGCCCAATAATTTCCCTTCCCCCAATCCATCTACATGCCTAGCACGTGCCTCCTCATTAAATTTAAAACAACTTTTGATATATCCTACATGCTCCACAGACAGTTGACTGTCCTTCTCTTCTATTACATAGGGGGTCTTTACCCTAAGGTTTTTCAGAGGCTTCGACCCATTGAGTGTTTCATTGGTCTTCAACATCTAAGACAACTCCATCTTCTCCGGCGACCCTAACTCAAAAGGAGTTTGTTTTTCCTCCCATATTGGGATAAAATATTTTACCCCATCTCTGTTAATGGTAATCTCTGATGGTATATTCTGACCATCGCCTGCTATTTTGATCCTAGCCCATCATTGTAGATGGTTCCTAAGCTACGTCTCTTCCTCGGTAGCTATCCACCCACCGCATAGTTCTCCAATTTCTTTTAAGATCTTTTGGGACCACAAGTGCAGAGGTACTCCCATGGCTCTGTTCCAGGTAGTTTTGATTGAAAAGGAGTAAGGTATACATCCAGCAATGGGGTTCCACCATTCTAGCTAGAACCATTGATTCTTCCATCTCCATTCTCCTTGGATGATCTATTCAGCCATGTTCCTGTTTGGGAACTCGAAAAGATACAAATTCCCAGCCATATCTTACATATTCACCCCAAAGTTTTTCTCCATGTGACAGAGACCCATCTCCTGATATATGCTAAGGTGGGTTTCTCCTTGACTTCCTTCCCAAAATATCTAATGATGTATCTTTGTAGAAGTCCAGTATCCTTTGCTCCAGGTATTTTTTCGATCTTTATAGCTCCATTTAATGGGTTTCCCTTTACTCCATGAGGAATGTTAGGTTGCCATTTACTCTCTTTAACTGCTTTGGCATATGGGTAGTTTGCTTCAGTAATTTTGGGTGGGGCTGGAAAGTTTAATTGAGGTTCGCATTTAATAAAACTTTCTATATTAAATTCTACATCCTTCCATTCTGCATTTATGACTGACTCGGGTATGATAATAACTAATCTATCTAGCCCCTAGAATGACAAGATGCTCCTATACATTTCGTGTTCTTTGTACTTCCTGGTACAGAAGTATTCTGAACTTCTGTCTTTTGTTTTCCATCTCCTTACCACATTCTTTTGGTCTTTCGAAGCCTCTTTGAGTATAAAAAAGATCCATTCCATACTCTTTTTACTCATTATTGATCGTCTCATCATGTTTCGACTTCTCTCCACCCAGTCAAACCATGTGTCTTTGTTGGAATACCATCTGGTAATGTCAAAAGATTTGAAACCAGCATTGAAATAGATTTTGCTTTCCCCCATTTCAGGTCTTGTTTCCTGCTAGAAACTAAATGAAAGGTATCGGATTTATAGTCTTCACAGTGGGTGAAAACTAGTATAGGAGGAATTTTAAGAGGAAAAGCTTATTTTCCGGCGACTGAATCCACCAGAAAAGGTTATTGTGCAGTCCTAGAAAGCATGATAGAGAATGATCTCGGGAACCGTGTATAGGAGCATTTTTTAAGAAGAATTGTCCAAGCGAGTCCCTGAAGATCTTACTATTCCAGTCATTATTCTTGTCCCCAAGTCTCGCTATATATATGGTTGTAAGGCTTTCTTTTGCTTTTAGAAGAGTATACGAGCTTGTGTAGGTATCTTGCTCATATCTTTAGTAATAATGGACATTAGAAGCCAAAAGCAGCACCTTGCCGTTATAGAAGAATACTGCAAACTTAGATCAAACAAAAAAACCAACTTAACGTGACGTACCTCTAGGCATGGATCCAATTCACGCAATAAAGTTGCACAAATTTTTGTCTCAGGCTCCCGCATGAGATGGCAATCAAAGTGTCACTTTATCTCATTATTCATAGAAATGGAGCTCAAACCTTTTCCCCATAAAAAAAATAAAGAAGTAAATACTAATATTAAAGGTAACCAAGTATAAAGCGTCTCCAGTAGCGAGAATTATATCGCCTGATAACTCTTGAAGTACAACTTGTTTCCACCTTGAGCAGTCCCTTCCTCGACCACCAGCTTAGCAGAATGCAACAGGGGTAGCAATGCTTAACCATAACAAATTATAACATCTCATAAGACATTAGAGAGGTTATTGAAGAATAAAGAAAACCATATGAAATCATGAGATTCTTTACCAATAGTAGCATTTTTCCAGACATCATTGTCGAGATAGAATTTCTGAAGTGGGACTAAAATTGAAGCCACCTGTTTCATGATTTAAGCATAATGACTTGTTAATTTTAAATCGACTTAACAACACATGGAAAAAAGTAAACGTGTAAGTGATTATTCATGCTAACCTGGGAAATCCATGGGTAGAAGTCTTCCTTTAATGTCTCAACAAATGCACCAAGGATAATACAGGTCGTAGACTTCCCCTTTAGGAGGTCTCTTCCTATGGCGCAGATTATTTCATCCCCAAACTTGACTTTGTGTATGCTGTAAAATGCGAAACTTAAGGAAGATCCTTTGTAACTCTAATAACCACCTTTCCCCAGTAGTCTTAGTACTGATCAGTAAAGCAAAATAATTAACAGGAAAACCTATAAAAGATATGGTTATTTGAAAGAATCTGACAACATGGTATGACAAACTATTTGACGATATGTCTCATAGATATCAAAGCAAAGTCAGATTTTGATAATATTCTGCCTGAGGACAGGAAGTGTTATTCCACTTTGGGGTCATTTGGTAGGGTGTAAAAGAATAGTATTGAATAGGATGTATTAGTAATGTTGGGATTAGTTATGCTAGGTTTTGTTATATTGTTATTATTTCTTATCGACTGTTTGGTTTGGTGTATTAAAGGTTTTGAAAAGGCAGTTCTGTCTTTCTACATGCTTATCCATGTATTAAAAATCATGGTATTGCTAATGCCATGGTTTGCTATATATAAGAATAGTACTTGACCATTTAAGCCCCCAACAGTAAAACCCAAAACCCTAGCCCCCACTACTGGAAAAGTTGCGATGCATCAGCACAATGTTTTCTTCGAACTCTAAGTCATCATGGTAAGAGCCAAGACTATCGCAGCAAAAACCCAACAAAAATCTCCGACGATCGACCACCCACACGCCTTCACGCATGGCCCAATTCTGACAACTCCTCAGCCACGTGCCCGCGCGTGAGGCGTATCCCGGCCAGATCTCATTTTTTTTCTTCAGGCATCTTCTTCACGAGGCTGTTCCGAGTCTACCCTTCAAACAATCTCCTAAATCCGACAACTTTCACTATTTTTCGGTGACAGATAAGACTTTCTCCGACCAGATGTCACTTCTTCTTCTTCAGTCAGCCTCTTTGCTAGGCTTTTGGGATAGCGCATTTAGATATGATGGATCCTACAGAGAGAAGCTCATATTTCTCTATAGAATCTAGAAAATTGGAAAACATGTCATTCATCAAAACTGCCTCTTGGCCAGCCCTAGAACTTGGGGGAAGATGCCATCGAAAGCTCGACGTAGGGAAGGAGCTGTACTTCTCGTTGTCTGAGGAGCACACTCTCAGGCGCAAGGGTTTCTTGGAATCTTATCTGGTTGGGTCTTTCTCCAAATGGTTTGGTTCTCCGGTGGCTGTTAGGAACTGGGCCGTAGAGGCATGGAACGTCAAGGATGGGCTGAAAATATAGCAACTAGGGGACACACAATATCTCTTTCGATTTGTCGACGAGTCTCAAGCTTCAGAAATTCTTGTCAAAGGAAACAGGTAGTTCGATGGGAACTTCCTCAAGATAGACAGATAGGTGGAGCATGATGGGTGTCTCGACCTCGTTTCACCGGCGAATCATTGGTTGTTAACATGGTGGGTCTCATGGTACATCTTTGGTGTTTTGACTTATTCAAGAAGATTGGGGAAATGTGTGGGGGTTTTATTGATGTCACTTGCAGCCTACGCGATCTCTCGCGAGTGAGAATTGTGGTGATGAAAGGGGGAATAATCCCTGTCTCCACTGTGGTGGAAGATGGCTACTTGAGTTATTGGGTTTGGTTGAGCACTGAATTTCGCCCTATCTTTATGCCTGTGATAGTGGCAGAAGAAAATGGAAGGCCAAATAGAAGGGAGGGGAGGAGAAATCAGTCTCTTAAGGGAGGGTAGGGCTCACCGGATCAGTGGACTAAGCCGTAATCAGACGTTAGATCGAGAAGAGACAGGAGGTTTGAATTTGGGAAAAGAAGACAAAATTTTAACAGGAGGACTAGACGTGAATGCCCCTGGGTTAGTGATGCTGGCCGGAAAAGCAGAATGGACTGGTCCTGTTCTTATTATCATAGGGCCGAGCAAGTTTTCAGCAAGTATAGGCCTGGGCCTCCTCACTTGGGCCCAACAACTTTTCCCGATTCTATTAGAATTGATCCTAAGTGGCCTAGATTATTTCAAGCTGCCTCTGATAAGGCTCATAAGCATATGAGAACAGTCGCTCCTTCTTCTTCTGCCAATGGTATTTCTTCACCGAGCTCTAGTGACCTGCACCACTCGATGACCGCTGCTTCAGGGGCACCACCAGCTAAAGCTGGTGGTGTTATTCCATGGCCTCCCACCTCTGATGGACCCCGCCCCATCGCCCCCTCATATTCTCTTGTGATTAGTTATGTTGAGGTTACACTTCAAGCTCCTTCTTGTTCTGGGGAGATTGTTGCGCATGCCCCAATTGATGTTAGTGTTGGATCAGTACTTCCAGCTAATATGATGTGAAGGGTTCCATGTCTCTTCCTTGTTGCTGCCCTGCTGGCGTTTCTTGACATTCCTATAGTAGCGGGGTGTTAATTTCAGAGGTTGGTGCCTCTCAAGGAAATGGTGATATCCTTTCGGCACCTATATTTCCTATTGCTAGCAATGGTATTGTTTTGTATTCCTCCGGCAGGAGCAAGGAAAGGGTACATATGAAAGATGCCTTTCCAATTTCGTCACCGATTGGAGGATGGGATATGTCCTTCTGGATGGAGGATAAATTATTAAACTTTGGGAAGTTTTTAGGTGTTTCTTTTGAAGGGAAGGAAGATAGTGTGCTAGAACTATTGAGGGAGATTAAGAAACAATCTTTTTATGATGGTGCACGGAGGGAGTTGGGTCAAGGTGTTAAGAAAAATAATTTAGGGGAAGTAGTGGTGTACCAGAAAAGGGGTCGGTTGTGTGACAAGGAGGAAAGTAGCTCGGCTAGGGTGGTGGGGAAATGGGGGAGATAGTTACTTATGGAATTTAATATTCTTTCATGGAATGTGAGGGGGGTGAATGACCCAAACAAAAGGGCCATCCTCAAAGTGGGAGTTAGAGAGTGGGGTGCTAACCTAGTTTGTTTTCAGGAGGCCAAAATGGAAGTTGTGTCGGATGTGATCGTGAGGAGTGTCTGGGGAGGTAGCTGGGTAAAATATGACCGGGTCCCAGCAGTGAGAAGTGTCGGGGATATTCTTCTAATATGGGATGATAGAATCTTGGAGGTAAAAGAGATTAAGAAGGGAGTTTTTTCTTTAGAAACTCTTGTCAAAGATATAGTGAGTGGGCTAGAGTGGGGATTTGGGGGAGTGTACGAATCGGTAGGAGAAGGGTCCAAGGTGTCTTTCTGGGAGGAACTAGCCAATGTTATGGGGGAATGGGACATTCCATGGGTTCTAGGGGGAGACTTTAACACTATTAGATTCCTGGAGGAGAGATTAGGGTGTAGTATGATTTCGAGGGACATGGAGGAGTTTTCTGACTTTATTAATGATCACTTTCTCATTCACCTTCCTTTGTCAGGGGAAAGGTTTACTTGGGCCAGGGCGGAGGATTCCAACTGAAGGTCTATACTTGATAGATTTCTGATATCTCCCTCCTGGGATGAGCTGCTACCAAATGTGCTGCAAATTCCTTTACCTAGGCTGACTTCGGATCATTTGCCTATCTTGCTAGATGGATGCATATGAATGGGGGTGCGTGCTCCTTTTCGATTCGAGAACATGTGGTTGAAAGTGCTAAGTTTTGGTGACAAGGTGAAAGAATGGTGGACAAGCTACGGTGTATTAGGGACACCTTCATTCCGTCTTTCGATGAAACTTAAATTGCTCAAGGGAGATATTATTAGGTGGAATAAGGAGGTTTTTGGGAGGTTAGAGGTTAAAATGAGGGAGCTTATGCATGAATTGGGGGAATTAGAGAGAGGGGAAGAGGTGAGGGAGTTAGATGAATCTGAGAAAGCAAGATTGGGGGAGGTTAAGAGGGAAATAGTCGTGTTAAAAATAGCTCAGGAGACTAGTTGGCGGAAAAAATCGAGGGCGCTCTGGTTAAAAGAGGGGGATTCGAATACCAAGTTTTTCCACAAGGTGGCAGTTGCAAATCGGAGGAGAAACTTCATAGAGTCCTTAGTTGTGGATGTGGTGAGGATTGAGGGAGATGAGGAGGTAAACGAGGCGATAATGGGGTTCTATGAGAACTTATACAAAGAGGAAGTTAGTTGGAGATCTACTTTGGGGGGAATAGAGTTCAACCACATAGCGAAGGGAGACAATGAGTGGCTAGAAAGGGCTTTCGAGAAAGAGGAGGTGCACGAGGCTGTGTCGAGTTGTGCTGGTGATAAGGCCCCCGGGCCTGGTGGTTTCTCCTTGGCCGTCTTCCAGCTCTGTTGGGACACCATTAAGGGGGAGTTGATGGAAGCCGTTGAATACTTCCACGTGAATGATGTTTTCGAGAGAAGTATCAATGCTTCTTTTATTACTATTGTGCCTAAGAAAGAAGGTGCATCTTGTATCAGAGACTACATGCCTATTATTCTCGTGGGGAGCATTTACAAGTTTATTTCTAATGTGCTTTCCAACGGACTCAAGAAGGTTCTTGGCGTGTCTGTTTCGTCCTCCTAGAATGCGTTTGTGGAAGGTAGGCAGATTCTGGATGGTGCTTTGGTGGCAAATGAACTTGGTAGACTCCAGAAGGAAAAATAGAGATCCCGGTTTACTATGCAAGTTGGACCTTAAGAAGGCTTTCGACCATGTCAATTGAGAGTTCCTGGATTTCATTATGATGCAGATGGGGTTTGGGGCAAGATGGAGGGGATGGATCAAGTTGTGCAATTGCATTTTGGGAAGTCTGCAACAACTGTAGAGGGTTCACATCACATAAGCCAGACCTGAAGTTGAGGATTTTGAAAATCATCCATAGCTGCAGCTAATGCAGACAATACTTGGTTATGGTATTGTTCTTGAAAAACTGGATAGAGTCAAGGGTGAACCGATCAATTGCAAGAATTGCAGCACATCTGACTCGAGGATGAGAATCTTGGATAGAATGGAGAACCATTTTTACCACTTGCTCCAAATACTTGATCATCACCTATATACAGAGAAACCGTGGGTTTAAGCTAATAGCCTAAGAAAACTAATTATAAAGGGCAAGTGGGCTAACTAATCTTATATATCCTGGCAATTGTTAGCAAAAAATTACCTCTTAAATGCTGCACAACAATCATATAATCATGATAAATACACTAATGAGACATCAGATTTTTACCTTTGAGCTACCTTTAGCTATCTAAGCAAGTGCAATGAGAGCTGCGTGGCGTTTCTCCCACTCAGGGGCAACCACATAAGCAGACAGCTGCTCCATGGCAATAGGAACAACAGTCTTGCCACCTAATGCAATATAAAACCGATCTAAACAATCTTTACCAAAAATGTAGTTCTCTGTTTGCCCTGCGTCCTTATGTTTGATCTCTGCACTATGCCAACTAGGCTCATCCTTAATATCCAGTAAGAAATTCAATAAGATTACAAAACAAGTGTTTGTAAACAAAGGCAGCTCTTCATCATGACAGGGACCTTATCCCTAGCCTCAACCAAAGCTAACAAGAATATAACTGCCAAGTGCCTTCCAAACTGTTAGTCTCTGCTATCTCAAACTTGGTACCCACAACAACCGCTAGTTGCCGCCTCAAGAATTTAGGCTCATTCTTTGCCCACTCAATGAAAAGTCTCAGCATGTTCTGTGCTGCATCCTCCTCCTTATTGTTGCTCAAAGCGTCAGTTAATGTCGTTATTACACCTGGCAGTAGAACTTGAAACCGCTCTTTTTCATTTGAACTCGACACACTCTGAATAAAGCTGAGCACAGCTGCTGTTGCCGCGATCCTCACATTGAGATCAAGGGTATCATCATTCAGTGTATTAAGGAATACCGAGTTCAAAGCTCTTACACAAGGGACACTTGTTTCGCTTATGACCTTGGCGGTATGAAATTGTTCAACCTGTTATTGAGACCCTTTTCGTCATGGAGAATGAGATAATTAGGAGTGCTTTGGTTTGGTATTTAATAAATCCCATGATTTCAGTGGCTCTTTCAAGGATCAATGTAGTCATTACGCATCCCAATGCTCTTGAACCTGAGAATTTATGGGCATATGATAATTCTGTTTCCGCACTTGGTAAGATATGTCAGTTTCATTGGGAGAGCATTGACTCAGCGCAGGTACGCTTTCTCTGGGAATCTCTTAACGTTTTATTGTTTGTCATGCATTATATATACCTTCAGCTCATACATACTTGATTTACTCTAAAATATTGGGTTTAGATTTTGGGTAGTTCATATTAACTTCATTTCTTGCATCCACAGTTTTGATCACCTTTTTGTCTGATAGATTTTAAAATCTGAAAGTAACTACACCAGCCTGATAAACAGTTGCAATAAACTAGGAATATAGACGCACAATGCTCGTCTTAACAACTCATATAGTTATTTAAAAGAGTTTTCTACCTTATGTCTTTAACCCCTTAGTTGAAAGCAAGGATAATTCCTTTTTCTGAGAAAACAAAGATATTTTTTTTTTTGTTATAGTAAAATTTAAACATGTTAGTAATAGCTAAGCTTTTTAAATACAATAACACCTATGTTGATAAACAAATGGACCTTGGGACTAACTCAACCGCAAAAGTTAGCTCATGAGGTGAGGATTGTCCAAATTCATATAAGACCCATCCCCTTCACCACCAATGTGGGGCTCGTCACCTTTCCCCCTTCTCCGCCCCGGGTTGGGATGGGTTCTGCTCTGATACCATGATAAAGAAATGAGCCTAGGGCCTAACTCAACCTCAAAAGTTAGCTCATCAGGTGAGGATTATCGCCCGAGTCTATATGAACACCACCTATCCCCTTCGCCACCTATATGGGATTCTTCACATACATATCAGTCCCAAACAAGTTGGGGTTGGCTATATCAATCTTCAAGACCATGTTACTCCATGTAAACCCATCTTAGGCCAATATTATATGTATAAAATAAAAATAAAAAATACTAGAAGTTTTCTCTATTTTCAAGATGTAAAAAATCTTCATATTGTTCTCCTGTCACTTGATAAGCCCATATAGATACCGTGCTTCTCTTCTTTTCCTACCTCTCCTAAAAGGGAAAAACATATATCTACCGAAATGCATATATTCTGGGATAACTATTTCGTTCCTTTTTAGAAGATACCTGCATTATACAGATTCTAGTGGTTGGGTTCCTTTCAGACAGACTTTAGTTTTAAATAACATGTACCTGACGATATTTATAGTATGTTTGGCCAAGCTTCTCCCAGTTAAAAAATACTTTTTTTTTTTAAATTAAAGTGTTTGACCAAGCTTTTAAAAGAAAAAAAATTACTTTTGATTAGAAGTGGAAACAGTTTTGGAGAATCAGAAAAAAGTTGCTTCTTCACAGAAATAATTTTTTGAGAAGCACTTTTGAGAAAAATACACTTAGAAGCACTTTTTAAATGTTTGGACAAACATTAATTGCTGCTTAGAAGTGCTTTTCAAATTAATTACCCAAACACAAACTATTTTTCACCAAAAGTACTTTTGAAAAAAAATATTTCTGTTGATTTTTCCAGCTTGGCCAAACGGGCTATTAGTCGGCTTAAGCCTCGAGAAAAGTAAAGTTTGAATACTTTTATGTATTAAAAGGAAACTGAAGACACTTCTATGTATAATAACATGCATTATCAGTATTTTATGTATGAAATGGAAAATGGACTGCAAACATAGTGACTGGTTTTGGTACAACTGAATATTCCTTTTGTTTACACCTTTTTAGAAGGGTATGTTGCATTTTGCGTATGCTCACCTTATCAATACTTTGGTAAAACATATAGCGTTTTGATCTTCCAAGATGAGGTGATGCTCCTCAAATGTACTTCATAATCTTGATAGAATTCCACAATATTCTCATTCCAAGTTTTTTGATAGATTATTCCGGCTTGGTTGAATTGTCTGCCTAGTTGACATCGATGAAGCCAAACTTGTCCACGCCTAGCTCTGTTCAATGGTTGAAAGGTATTGGATTAGTTTTATTGTCACCTATTTATTTTACTATTTGAAAATTTTCTTTTCAAATAGTTTGGGTGCGACTAGTTTACTTAACAAAATTGTCTTTCATGGTGAGTGTTACTGCGATTTTTCTAGTTTTTCAATTAACAAAACTAACCGAAGTTTGCTGACTCTAAAATATAATCTCAGGTACCAATGTTTTTTTGTTCTTTGATATTTTTCAAAATCTTCTGACTTGCAGATAGACAGAGAACTTTTGAGTCCCAACTATTTGCACCTTCCAAAGGTCATTTCAGTTTTTGTGGAGATTAGTTCAAAATCACAAGTAGCAGGTGTCAGGATGAGTTGTCATTTGTGCTTGATGCAAATAATTTCCCTAACAGTGATTTTAATATTTACTTTTGTAAGAGGCGATAAAAATCAAACATAGTCTAGCGGTATGTCCCATATAATAGATTTGAGTTTGATTGGCGCTGCCCCCTTCTCCCTTCCCCTTCCCCGTCCTATGTAGTAGGGGGGAGAAAAAAAAGAAAGTGGAAATCCTATTTACCTAAGGAAAGACATGTCTTTTTATTTCTTAATTGCATTATGTTTTCAGTTGATAATTAGCTCTCCATCTGTCTATTTGGAGGGTTAATTTGACATTTCATTTTTGTTTGTTTTCTTTTTTCATTTATATACTGGTTGGTTAATCTACCTTTATGACTTAGTTTATTTGTACCGTAACATTTGCATCTAATTAACTTTTATGCTGATGTAGCCGTAACGTAATTGAAAGTCGCTGTCATGACCTAATTTACCCTCCAAAAGTATCGTGACGGCACCTAATCTCTACGATTAGGTAAGTTTAATTAGCGGATAAACTTAATTAGAAATACGATAAATAGAAATAAAAGATATGGAATCTGAATGATCATAACGATGCCGCTCGGCTCGTACAAAATATAACTCCCAAAGACCCGGAATGTCACAGACAGTCACAAGCTTCTAACAATACTATAGCTCTAACAACAACTGGAAAAGTACATAAGAAAATCTCTATAAGATAGAATGTAAGGGGACTCGGAGGATTCTGCAGACCCGACAGAAATACCTTGCAGTCTCCTGGAATCAGCAGCAACGTCTAACCACGAGGCTGATAGCTCGTACCTGGATCTGCATACGAAAACATGTGCATGAAAGGGCATGAGTGCACCACATTTGGCACCTAGTAAGTGCCAAGCCTAACCCCCGTCAAGTAGTGACGAGGTCAGGTTAAGACTCTATTGGATTTCTAAATAAGTCAATTTAAAAAGGCACAAAAGATATGTAATGTCTACGGTAAGCAGTTTAAGAAAAACAATATAAATTTTACAGTAAAAAGAGTCCTCGGCTCAACACAATGCATCACAAAGTGGAATCTCCCGGGATACCATTCCGTAGTTCCGAATGATATGCAGTACAGGGGGATCTCCCGGAATGCGTCTGTAGTCCCAAAACGAATATGCAGTATAGGGGGATCTCCCAAAATAAAATATGCAGTACATGGGGATCTCCCGGAATACGTCTGTAGTCCCAAAATAAATATGCATTACAAGGGAATTTCCCGGAATACGTCTGTAGTCCCAAAAATAAAATGCAGTACATGGAGATCTCCCAGAATACGTCCGTAGTTCCAAAAATAAATATGCAGTACAGGGGGATCTCCCGGAATACGTCCGTAGTCCCAAAGTAAATATGCTATGAAGAATGAATGACAAGCATAACATCGAATTTACGCAGTTTATACTAATTACAGATAAGGAAAATAAGGGCTTAACTAAGCATGGCACACAGAAGATCACGTAGGCAATTAAGCACGTAAACATATTTTCCTAATCTAAGATAAACGGCCCACATACGTACTCGTCACCTCACGTACATGACATGCACACAACATTTAGCATCAAATATCCTTAGGGAGAAGTCTCCAACACAAGTTTAGGCAAGCCACTTACCTCGACTGCTCAAATTAATCTGGAATCACTATCTTTCCACGAGTACCAAACTCTGAATCGCCCGAATCTATTCAAATAAGTTACATAATGTGAATATCACTACAAGCAACTAGATTAACAAATAAATTTGAAGCTAAAGCGCGAAATTTGGGAAATTCCCCAAAAAGTCTCCCGGGCCCACGACTCGAAAATCGGGTGAAGTCACAAATTCCGAACACCCATTCACTCACGAGAGCACGCAACCAAAAATCATCAAAATATGACGTCAAAATCTCACTCAAAACTCGGATTCTCAATTGGGGGGACCTTTCTCTCATTTTCAAACATTTTCCCATAATTTCTCCCTAATTAGGTTGAAGAATTCACTATAGCTTGATAAATACAAGGGAAATAGGATTAGGAATCGTTACCTATTGATCTTCTCTTTAAAATCCTCACAAAATCGCCAAATCCCGAGCTCCAATTTGATTTTTGAAGTTATGAACTAAACCCCTCGATTTTTCCCTATTTTTGCCCAGCGATTTCCGCTTCTACGGTCAATTGCGCCGCACCTACGGAAAAGGCATTGCAGGCGCGAAAATTCATTAATTGGGCTGGGGTCGCATCTGCGGTCCCGCATCTGCGATTTTCTAGCCGCATCTGCGAGCCCAGCCAGCCTTGGACAAACCCGCATCTGCGCACCCCCTACCGCACCTGCATGTCCAGAACTAGCAAATATTTTCTTTTTGCTTAAGTCTAAAATCTTCCCGTGGAGAATCCGAAACACACCCGAGTCCCCCGGGACCTCAACCAAAACCACCAACCAGTCCTACAACCTAATTCAAACTTAGTCGAGCCTTCAAACCAGATCAAAGAACACCAAAAACAAGAATTAAACATAAATTAAAGCCTAAGAACTTAGCAGATTTCCGAAATCTACAATGATGCTGAAACACGTCAAAACTAGTCCGAATGACCTCAAATTTGACACACAGGTCACAAATGACACCACGAACCTACAGCCACTCCCGAAATTCTATTCCGAGTCAGATATCGAAATTTATCGGCCAAAATCGCCGAAATTCCAACTTTCGCCAATTCAAGCCTAAATCTACCATAGACCTCGAAAACACATCCCGAATGCGCTCCTAACCCCCAAATCACTCAACGGAGCTACTGGAGTCGACGAAATTCCATTCCGAACCTGTCTTAACACAATTCCGACTACGGTCCGATTTCTTAGGCTAAAACCCATAATTAGGGACTAAGTGTCCCAAAACTCTCCGAATTTCATAGCTAATCACTTCGGCAAGTCCCAAAAGCAGAAACAACGTGGGGGAAGCTGTTATTATGGGATCGGGGATCTAACTCTCAAAACGACCGGCTATGTCATTACATCCTCACCCTCTTAAAACAATCATTCGTCCTCGAACGAGTATAAAGACATACCTGAAGCTGTGAAAAGATGAGGGTACTGGCTGCGGATATCCTGCTCGGTCTCCCAAGTCGCCTCCTTGACCGGCTGACCCCTCCACTGGACCTTTATTGATGAAATGGTCTTGGACCTGAGCTTTCTGACCTGCCTATCCAAAATGGCTACTGGCTCCTCAACATAAGATAGATCCTTGTCCAAATAGACTAAGCTGAAATCCAATACATGAGCCGGATCACCATGATACTTCCGGAGCATAGATATGTGGAATACCGGATGGAATCTTGCTAGACTGGGAGGTAAGACAAGCTCATAAGCAACCTTCCCAACATGCCGCAATATCTCAAATGGGCCAATGAACCTCGGACTCAGCTTACCCTTCTTCCAGAACCTCATGACACCCTTCATAGGCGATACCCGAAGCAACACTCGATCACCAGTCATAAATGCCAAATCGTGAACCTTCCGGTCCGCATAACTCTTCTGCCTGGACTGGGCTGTGCGAAGTCTCTCTTGAAGCACCTTCACCTTGTCCAGGGTATCCTGGACCAAATCTGTACCCAACAATCGGGCCTCTCCCGGCTCAAACCAACCCACTGGGGACCGGCACCGCCTACCGTACAAAGCCTCAGACGGTGCCATTTGAATACTGCACTGGTAACTGTTGTTATAGGAAAACTCTGCGAGTGGCAAGAACTGGTCCCATGATCCTCCGAACTCCACCACATAGGCATAGAGCATATCCTCAAGAATCTAAATCGTGCGCTCGGACTGCCCCGTCCGTCTGAGGGTGAAAGGTTGTGCTCAACTCCACCCTGGTACCCAACTACTGTTGAATGCCTCTCCAGAACCGCGATGTGAACTGTGTACCCCTGTCTGAAATGATAGATACTGGAATACCGTGAAGGTAGACGATCCCTATGATATAGATCTCAGCCAATCTCTCTGAAGAATAAGTAGTCAGCACCAGAATGACATGAGCTGACTTAGTCAGCCGATCCACGATCACCTAAATAGCATCAAAGTTTCTCAAAGTCCGTGGAAGTCCAACTACAAATTCCATGGTGATCCGCTCCCACTTCCACTCTAGGAGTTTAATCTGCTGAAGTAATCCTCCCGGTTTCTGATGTTCGTATTTAACTTGCTGACAGTTGAGACACTTGGCCACAAATTCCACTATGTCATTTTTCATACTTCTCCACCAATAGTGTTGTCTCAGGTCCTTGTACATCTTTGCGGTACCCGGTTGGATGGAGTACCGCGAGCTATGCGCCTCCTCCAGAATCAACTCCCGAATCCCATATACATTGGCCAAACAGATCTACCATTACATCCTTATCACTCCATCATCATATATAGACACATCTCTGGCATCGCCTCACCAGACCCTATCCTGAAGAACCAGAAGGTGGGGGTCATCATACTGGCGCTCTCTGATATGGTCATAAAGGGAAGATCGAGCAACCACACAAGCTAATACCCGGCTAGGCTCTGAAATATCCAACCTCACAAACTGTCTAGCTAAAGACTGAACATTCAAGGCTAAAGGCCTCTCAGCTGTTGGAAGATATGCCAAGCTCCCCAAACTCTCCACCCAGCGACTTAAGGCATCGGCCACTACATTGGTCTTCCCCGGGTGATATAATATAGTGATATCATAGTCCTTAAGTAGCTCCAACCACATCCGCTGACGTAGATTAAAGTCCTTCTGTCTGAACAAGTGCTGCAAACTCCGGTGATCAGTGTAAATCTCACAGGGAACATCGTACAAATAATGACACTAGATCTTCAAGGCGTGAACAATAGCTGTTAACTCGAGGTCATGAACCGGATAATTCTTCTCATGCACCTTCAACTGCCTAGATGCGTAGGCAATCACCCTACCTTCCTGCATCAATACTGCTCCAAGGCCAATCCTCGAGGCATCACAATAGACAGTGTAGGACCCTGAACCCGTAGGCAACACCTAACACTCAGGCCGTAGTCAAAGTTGTCTTGAGCTTCTGAAAGCTCTCTTCACACTCCTCGGTCCACCTAAACGGAGCACCCTTCTGGGTCAGTCTGATCATCGGTGCTTCAATAGATGAAAATCCCTTTACAAAGCGACAGTAGTACCCTGCCAAACCAAGGAAACTGCGGATCTCCGTAGCTAATGATGGTCTAGGCCAACTCTGCACCGCCTCCACCTTCTTCGGATCTACTTTGATACTATCACAAAACACTATGTGGCCCAAGAATGCCACTGAATCAAGACAGAGCTCATACTTAGAGAATTTTGCATACAATCTCTTCTCCTTCAAAGTCTGAAGCATAGTCCTCAAGTGCTGCTCATGATCTTCCCGTGATCGAGAATATACCAGGATGTCGTCAATAAACACAATGACGGGGGAATCAAGATAAGGCTGGAACACACTGTGAATCAAATGCATAAAAGCTGTTGGGGCATTGGTCAGCCCAAATGACATGACAAGAAACTTATAGTGACCATATCTGGTCCTGAAGGAAATCTTCGCGTACGTACTCGTCACCTCACGTACATGGCACCCACATAACATTTAGCATCAAAAATCCTAAGGGGGAAGTCCCCAACACAAGGTTAGGCAAGCCACTTACCTCGACTTCTCAAATCAACCCGGAATCACGTTCTTGTCACGAGTACCAAACTCCGGATGGCCTGAATCTTTTCAAATAAGTTACATAATGTGAATATCACTACAAGCAACTAGTTTAACAAATAAATTTGAAGCTAAAGTGCAAAATTTGGGAAATTCCCTAAATAGTCTCCCGGGCCCACGACTCGGACCTTCACTAACCCGTGGGACGGGATTGACCTTCTCTTTTGTTTGTAATATGACTTGCCCGAAACAAAGGAACCTTGGCGTGAGAACCCTCTAGATTAGGGACATCCAAATAAGAGCTTGTTGACCATAATTTATGAATTCAGTTATCATAGGGAGCATATTTAGAATATATATAAAAACAATTTTATGCTTGTTTTTTATTCACTCACGAGAACACTCAATCAAAAATTATCAAAATCCGACGTCAAAATCTCACTCAGAACTCAGATTCTCAATTGGGGGACCTTTCTCTCATTTCAAACATTTTCCCACAATTTCTCCCTAATTAGGTTGAAGAATTCACTATATATTGATGAAATACAAGGGAAATAGGATTAGGAATCGTTACCTATTGATCTCCTCTTCAAAATCCTCACAAAATTGCCAAATCCTGAGCTCCAATTTGATTTTTTAAGTTATGAACTCAGACCCTCGATTTTTCCCTATTTTTTCCCAGCTATTTTGGCTTCTACGATCAATTAGGCTGCATCTGCGGAAAAGGCATCGCAGGTGCGAAAATTCATTTATTGGGCTGGGCCGCATCTGCGGTTTCCTAGCCGCATCTGCGAGCCCAGCTAGCCTTGGAAAAATTCGCATCTGCGTAACCCGTACCGCACTTGCGTGTCCGCACCTGCGGTTCCCCTTCCGCAGGTGCGAAACACCAGAACCAGCAAACTTCAACTTTTTGCTTAAGTCTAAAATCTTCCCGTTGAGCATCCGAAACACACCCGAGGCCCCTGGGACCTCAACCAAAACCAAAAACTAGTCCTACAACCTCATTCAAACATAGTCGAGCCTTCAAACCACATCACATAACACCAAAAACAAGAATTTAACATAAATTCAAGCCTAAGAACTTAGCAATTTTCCGAAATCCACAACGATGTCGAAACACGTCAAAACTAGTCCGAATGACCTCAAATTTTACATACAGGTCACAAATGACACCACGAACCTACAACCATTCCCAAAATTCCATTCCTAGTCCGATATCAAAATTTCACCTATCGGCCGAAATCGCCGAAATTCCAACTTTCGCCAATTCAAGCCTAAATCGACTACAGACCATGAAAACATATTCCGGACGTGATCCTAAGCCCAAAAGCACTCAACGGAGCTAAGGGAGTTGACGAAATTCCTTTCCGGACCCGTCTTCACACAGTTTCGACTATGGTCCGATTTCTAAGGCTAAAACTTATAATTAGGGACTAAGTGTCCCAAAATTTCCGAATTTCATAGCTAATCACTCCGACAAGTCCCAAAAGTAGAAACAACATGGGGAAAGTAGTTATTAGGGGATCGGAGATCTAACTCTCAAAGCACTCGGTCGGAGTGTTACAATTGCTTATTTTATGTAGGTTTTTGGTGTTGGAGAGAATCTTGCTATATATGAAACTAGAAAATGCGTGATTAATCTTTTGAGGCATTTCCAACAAGCAGTACCAGAAGCCAGCTTGGCATCAGCATGCTCATTGCTATTGCCTCAGTAGGAGATGAAATTGGAAGATGTTAACATTTCAACAAACATGCAATGTAATGACTAGTATTGTGAAATTGTGGAAATCAAACATTTGGTGCTCAACCCACTCCCATGATTAAAATCATCCATTTGGGAATGAGATTTTATGTCTGGAGGCTTAGGTGTGGAGAAACATGAAAACGTGCAAGTTAATGGTGGAGACATGTATCTATGCATAATTGTACACTTACACTTCTTGGTTGACTCTTGCTTTAATATGGAAATGGGATGGCAAATAATTATGGCTTGTGAGAGTTTGTTGCTCAAATAAACTAATGGAAGAGTTAATTTTTGTGAAACTTTTGGTCTAGTCATCTTATTCAATGCATTGTGTTGATTTACATATAGTGCAGTTGATTTCGTGAAAGTTAGTGTGTGACTTTTTTTTACGAAAATCTATCAGTGTAGAAAGTAGGTTTGGTCGAACTAAGTAGTTTTGGTCCAACTCTTATATTTGTCTAAAAAAAACCTAATTTCATATGTATGTATAGGGGTAAAATCGAGCTCGTAGTATACCCTAGAATCTGACATGGTAGGCCGGGCTCGAGATATGGCAATAAAGGACCGAAGATCGGCCTCAAGCCCCACCGTATTAGCAGTTGGTGCCAAACACCTGCCTTCGAGAATACCGAGGTCGTAACTACAGAATCGGTCCCGGCTTAAACGACTTCGAGGAAACATTGACAGCATATCCGACAGGAGTCCAAAATTCCTTAAACCGGCCAAATATTACAGCGGAAATCACGGGACATATCAATAAGGGACTGACAATCAGCAAATCAAGGACCTTTTACCTTTTATAGAATAATGCCTAAAAGTAAGATTTCTCTAATATATAAAGGGGGTCTGACAATTCATGAAAAATATTTAACATACAATCATAATCAATACACTATCATTTTCCTCTTTAAGTTCTAGTTAGCCTATATTTTGGGCCTGGTTAAGGTGTATTCTGCTCAAGGGTCATCGATCCTTCAAGATTGAAATCATCAATTCATGTGGGTTGGATTTACTTTGTCTTTATTTATTACAATTGCATATTCTACTTATCGCTTTATGTTAATATCCTTAAAATCACTAACAAATTCAATTGTTATCCGATTGAAGGGTAAACAGTTTGGCGCCCACCGTGGGGATAAGGATAATAGCGGCAATTTGATACAAATTACCATAACATACCCCATTTTACACTTGTTCTTTGAAGTGTTTTTGGTTCCTGGCTAAAATCGAAATGTCCTCCCCACAGTCTCTCCCTCTAAACACAGACACGGAATCCATCCACAATGGCAGGAACACCAATAAAACACTTGGCAACAAGGTACCCCCGGTCGATTTCGGTAGAATCCTAGTGGCGGTTCCCATCGACGTATGTTTGCATGTGGCCACGATACAAATCAGCCTACCGTCCCCGAAAATAGCGCACGCAGGGAAGTCCGTTTGATTACCCAGAACATACACGAGAGCGAAAATGAATATGATCTTCGAAATGTTACAAGCTAAACATGCAGCAATAACTCAATTGCAAAACCAAGGTCGAGCGCCGAGAAGAAATGAACCCGAGCTCCCCCGAGAAGTCATCCATAGAAATGAATCGATCATAGAAAGAACGAAGGAAAACAGATCGGAATTTAACCCTGAGATCATACAAATTACTTGAAGAGTTGACAAAACGGATATAATCAGGGGAAAAAAAAATCGAAGCGAATAATACAAAGGTGGAAACCTACAATTCCTGGTTAGACCAAATCCCGAAAGCACCCCCGATATTGAAGGGCTTGGATTCCAAGAAATTTATTGAGAAACCCTTTCGCGGCTCCAAAGAAGATCTCCAAGAAGCTTTGCATGCCCGAGATTCCTAAGTACAACGGAACAACCGACCCAAATAAGCATGTGACCTCCTATACATGTTGCATAAAAGGGAACGACTTGGAGGATGATGAGATCGAGTCTGTCCTGTTGAAACAATTTGGGGAGACCCTATCAAAAGGAGATATGATATGGTATCACAGCCTACCTCCTAATTCTATCGACTCATTTGATATGCTTGCGGAATTCCTTCGTAAAAGCACACGCCGGGGCTATAAAGGTCGAGACCGGGAAGTCAGACCTTTTCAAGGTAAAATAGAGGGACATCAAGATGTTCTGAGAATTCATGACGGGCTGCAAATGGAACAAATGAATTTTCCCCCGGTCGCGGATGATTTGGTTGTTCAGGATTTCACCCAATGGCTCAACATTAGAAGCTCGTTGGCATAGACGTTGAAATAAAACTTGGTAGAATATCTGGCCATTACTTGGACCGACGTCCATAACTGGTACCAATCAAAAATCAGGGTCGAAGATGATCAGCTTGGGATACCTTTCGGGTCCGTGCACCCCGTCAGAATAATCAACAAAGTCAAGAAAGACATCGATCACGAACCTAGATCGAATAGGGATCGGTATCAGTCGTACAATAGGGACCGAAGAAGCATGGGTCCGGACGGAACACTATGAGAAATGAAAGAAGAAATGACCGTGGAAAGAACAACCGGGGACTTATGAGCAAAAACAGCTTCGACAGGCCCGTCGGGCCTAAAGAAGCACCAAGATTATCAGAGTACAATTTCAGCGTCGATACCTCCACCATTGTGTCCGCCATCGAACACATCAAAGATACCAAATGGCCTCGACCTTTACAATCCGATCCCGCCCAAAGGAATCCTAACCTAATGTGAAAATATCATGGCACTCATGGCCACAGAATGAAAGGTTGCCGATAATTAAGGGAATAGGTGGACTGGCTGTTCAACAACGGACATCTCCGAGAGTTCCTCAGTGATCGGGCCAAGAGCCATTTTAGCAACATGGATTCTAATAAAAGAACCGACCAGGATGAACCTCAGCACGTCATTATCATGATCATCGGTGGGGTCGATATTCCCTATGGACCAATGTTGAAGCGCACCAAACTATCCATCACAAGGGAAAAACAGACTCAAGATTACGTACCGGAAGGAACCTTGTCATTCAATGACAAAGACGCAGAGGAGATCACACATCCCCACAACGATGCACTAGTAATATTGGTACTAATAAATATTTATCGAGTTAAGCGTATGTTAATTGATCCAGGTTGCTTGGGCAACATCATCAGATTGAGGTTCGTGGAACAACTCGACCTACAAGAACAGATCATACTTGTGGTCCGAGTCCTGAACGCGTTCAACATGGCATGTGAAACCACTAAGGCGAAATAAAATTACCCGTGAATGTCACTGGAACCATTCAGAAAGTCATGTTCTATGTAATCGAAGGGGATATGAGATACAACGCTTTGCTCGGAAGATCGTGGATTCATAACATGAGAGCAATAACCTCGACATTACACCAGATGATGAAATTCTCGATGCCCGAAGGAATCAAAATAATTTATGGGGAACTAGCCAGCCGCCAGGGAGATGTTCACGATCGATGAGGTGATCCCGGCATCCACACTCTTGATATTGAAGGGTCTGAATCTGATTGTCAAAGATGGGGCCAAATAGCAGTCACCGATACCAGCCTTGATAGAATTTAAGGATCGAGGGGTAAACGAGGGCAATGATTACAGAGTCCCCAGATCCTTCATATCCCCCGACAATTCCGATGCTACAAAATAAACGGTCGAGGAGCTGGAGCAAGTCGTATTAAATTAATGCTCGCCCAATCGAAATTTATACCTGGGTACGGGGTTAAAACCAAGATCAAGAAAAAACTCATTCAATTTCTTATAGCTAACGAGGATTGTTTCTCTTGGTCCCATCTCGATATGACAAGGATCTCGGCAGAAATAACCACTCACAAGCTAAGCTTGGATCCGAAGTTCCACCCGGTCAAGAAGAAGAGGAGACCCCAGTCCGAGATCAAACAGGCTTTCATCAAGGGCGAGGTATCTAAACTCTTTAAAATAGGGTCCATTCGGGAGGTTAAATAACCGAACTAGTTAGCGAACATAGTGACAGTCCCTAAAAAAGGGAATAAATTAAGAATGTGCATAGACTATAAGGATTTGAATAAGGCATGTCCCAAGGACTCATTCCCTCTACCCAACATTGATCGCATGATCGATGCCACGACCAGCCACGAGATCGTCGGATTCATGGTATCCAACCCAGGAATCGAGATCAACCCCGACAAGTTCAATGCCATCGAAGATATCACGGTTGTGGACAACGTAAAGGCCATGCAAAGGTTAACCGGACGCATAACTTTCCTAGGGAGATTCATCTCGAGGTCCTCCGATAAGAGCCACCGATTCTTTTCATCATTGAAGAAGAAGAAGAGTAACTTCTTGTGGATCACGGAGTGCCAACAGGCCTTGGAAGAGCTCAAGTGATATCTATTGAGCCTGTCGCTGCTCCACATGCCAAAGATAGACGAACAATTGTACCTATACCTGGCAGTATTGCAAATAGAGGTAAGTGGAATCCTGGTCCGGGAAGAAAAAGGTACGCAATTTCCAATTTACTATGTTAGCAGAACTTTAGGTGAGACCGAAACTAGATACCCTCACCTAGAGAAATTGGCGCTCGCCTTGCTATGCGCTTCTAGGAAGTAGAAATCGTATTTTTAATGTCAGCCCATATGTATTGTGGCTATTGTTGATACCCAATTTTTCCCTCATATTTTTTAAATATACATATACTTTTATAATAGTACATATTCATCATCATTTGATTTATAAACACATACAACCATTTTTATAATTTTTGTATACTTTTAAAAAATATTCTTAAATCAATTTATTCCTACATTTTATTATACTAGTTAGTATCTATGAACGTGCGTTGCACGTTAATAATGACACATGATGATTTAAATATTTATTTATATAAAGGAACAATAAAATTTAATTGATGAGAGAAATTTTATGTATAATAATACAACAATCATTTAAATACAGAAAAAAAATTATTACATTAGCATAGTACATTAATTTAAAATAAAATGAGATCATCAAAATTACACAAATGATCAATTTTGTCATGTTAGTTAGATAATTATATATTATAGTTTAAAAGTATTCAATGTGATGGTATATTAGCGAACACTTCTTTGTGGACAATATTTTTTTGTGTACGTTTCCTCATAATTCTTTGGTTGCTCTGCCTTAACCAAAACTCTTGTTGTCGATCTTGATATCCCTCTTGAAAGTGCAACAGATAGTTGTTCATGCAAGAAAATATATTGCGTAAATATAGTCCAATATTTAGGATGTTTGTCCTTGTGCTTTATTTGTTATATTATCAAAACATAAACATACTAAAAATTATTTTCACACAAATTTAAAAGGATATTCCTTAGTTTCGGAAGATAAAAGATGAATTCAGGGATAAGAATATACTTAGACGCACATTGACCAGTATCATAACTTTTGCATGTATGACGATATTGTCAAAACTTCTACATACCATTTATGTGCTATTACATAAGCTATTCTGTGTATCTAAGTTTTTCAGTAGCATGACGGACATATTTTTTTCAAAATTAACCTATGTAAAATGGAAGATCAGTTTTAACTTAGTCTATTATATATACACTGACACTAACATACTGTAACGACCCGATCGGTCGTTTTGCGTTATCGGACCCCGTTCCCCTAAATGAAACTTCCCATAGCGGCGTATTGTGATTTATGACTTGCGGGGGCGGGTGGTCCGGGATTCAAAAGTATTTAGAGTGCTATAGGAACACTTGGTTCCTTAAGGTTGGCCTTTAAGGCCAAGTTTGACTTCGGTCAACATTTTGGGTAAACAACCGCATAATCGAGTTTCGACGATTCTGGTAGCTTTGTATGATGATTTCGGACATGGGCGTGTGTTCGGAATGGGTTTCTGATGACCCGGGAGAGTTTCGACGCCCAATACTGAAATTAGAAGTCCCTTAAGTTCCTATTGTGGTTTGGGGTGTGTTTTTGTGTTATCGAGGTCCGAATGGAATTCCGAGACTAGGAATAATTCCGTTATGTAATTTATGAATTTCCTGCAAAATTTGGTGTCATTCCGAGTAGTATAGATCGGTTCGGCACGTTGTTAGCGAAGTCAAGAAAACTTAAAGTTCCTAAGTTTGGTTGTAGGGGTTTTGAGGTGTGATTTTGAGTTTTAGGTTGTTTTGGGTGTTCCGAAGGCTGAACGAGTCTGTATTATGATTTGGGACTTGTTGGTATATATGGACGGGGGCTCGGGTGGGCCTAGGTGCCTCCCGGACACCAGACGAGGCCAAAAATCAGCTGAACTAGCTACTGGTGCACCTGTTCTGGTGTGATACACAGGTGCGGTTATCCAGTCGCAGGTGCAGGACCGCTCCTGCGGTTCCAGCCTCGCAGGTGCAACCCCCAGTGGGCAGTCCATTTCTCGCAGGTGCGGACAAAGTTACGCAGGAGCGAGCTGCAGGTGCGGTCTCCACTCTACAGGTGCGGGCTCAGGTTCCTTGTCCATTTCCGCAGGTGCGAGCCTTTGCTCGCAGGTGCGAGACCACATGTGCGATCCTCGAGCCGCAGGTGCGGAAACACTGTCAGACAGTGTGTTTATTAAATACATGATTTTTAATTATTTCTTCATTTCTTCCTCCATTAGGACACCTTGAAAGCTTGGGAAAAGAGCTTAACGATCCAACCACTGAAAGGTAAGTAAATTCTATCTTAAAGTGGTTAATGCATGCATTCTTAGTAGGATTTAACTACTTAATTGGTCGAAAATTTAGGAATTTGGGTAGTAACCTAGGGCCTTTGAGAATTTAAAAAATTACCCGTCAATTAGCTATGAAATCAAGTAAAAATCATGTATTAATGATCCTTAGGCTATGGGTGAGTGTTTTCTTCGAAATTTTTTTGAATCCGAGCATGCGTGCCCGGGGTTGGATTTTAGGATTTCTTCAAGAATGGCGAATTTGACTTAGTAGTAGGAGGATTTCCATACTTTGAGCATAAATTGATGAATTTGTATAACATTTGGCTAGTTTCGAGTCCTCGGGTGTAGAGTTCGGAGTTTCAGGATCGTTCTTGGTCCGGGGAGTAGATTCGTCACGAGGTGAGTCTCCTTTCTAATCTTGTAATAGGGAATTGTCCCCATAGGTGATTATAAATAATTGCATGTCATTATTTGCGAGGGCTACGCACACACACACGAAGTGACGAGAGTCTGTGCGTAGCTACTACTATGTTATGTTGGGTAGTTCTAGGACTCACGAGCATGCTTATATTTGCCTTACATGTATTCCTAAATGTATTTTGATTTGCTTATCATCCTTGATTTGGCATGAGAATATTAGGAAGTTGTGTTCCATGATATATTGCTTAAGTTCTTGCCTTAAGAATAATCTCTGTTAATTCCTTAAAAAATTATAATTTTATGTATGTATACGGCACCGTGTCACATGTATGATTCATGAGCGGAATAGCCCTACTATTATGTCAACCGCGTCGCATGTTCGATTCGCGAGCGGGGTAATAGATGCATCTATGGTTCGAGCCGTTCGACCCTCGGTAGTGCACATTTATTTTTGTGATGTTTCGGCCGTACGCTTCCGGCCTATTTTGTGTTGTATGATTTACTGGGAATTGGTTGTAATTGTATAAACTGGTTCATGTTAATAAGGGAATTTAGTACATTATTTGCTAGTGAAATTTGACATGCCAAGGTAAATACAACTATACTTGATAATTTATATCTTTGTGATTTCTACGACTGTTATGCCTGCCTGGTTCATATTAAATCATGTTATTTTATAGAAAGGTTGACCCTAGTAAGTATCACGTCTACCTCTCGTCACTACCTCTTCGAGGTTACGCAGGATACTCACTGGATACATATTAGTTTTATGTACTCATGCTACAGTTTTGTACTTAATTGTACAGCTTCTGAGGCTGGTGCATCTGGTTATCAGATCGGAGCTCGATTCTGATCTTAGTTGGCCCCGACTTCATGGTGAGCTGCTTCTGCAGACGATCCTCGGTAGCACCATGGAGTTTTCTTTTGCTTATTTCCCGTCTATTTCTTTCAGACAGAGGGATTGTATATTATGTTTTGTATATTCTGTTAGTATGCCCGTAGCACTTGTGACACTAGTTCTTGGCACACACGTAGTTTATTTTGGTTTGTGGGTATATATATATATATATATATATATATATATATATATATAT